>CAEFZY010058897.1:0-90474 GCA_903066815.1 Brachyrhaphis roseni
CTAATTAACCGAGCTTAATAGCTTAATGCTAAACGGCTAACTTTTAGCTCTCAACAATACAAGTAAACAACAGCAAAAGACCATAATATTCAACGGGACAAAGTACAAATGCAGCTCTTAGACATTTATAAAACCGAGCTAAACCAACAACACTATTACTTACATTCAATGGACGCACACAATGAAGTAATAAACGAAGTCTGCCTTGAGAGCCTCACCACTCAATACTCAGATCCATGAACGAGATGTAGCAAATATGAACGGGAAGCCACCCAGTGGCTGAAATAAATTACTACATTTAAAACACTTTAATAAAGTGGTCCATATATAAGGCGCACCAGATTATAAGGCGCACTGTCGGCTTTTGAGAAAATTGAAGGCTTTTAGGTGCGCCTTATCGTGCGGAAAATACGGTATATTGCGAAGGAGTTGTGACTCATGAGGTTCAAACAGATGTTTATTTCCAGTAGTTGGTTTGGCTCAGGGCCAGTCTTTATTCACACCAGAAGCAAACCGTATCAGAATTTGGTTGGAAGCTCACAGAGACCACCTCAAAAAGTGAGGCCTAGGTTGTTTGCTCCACACCAGGGTTCACTTGAGTGCATTCAAACCTGCATGAAAGGTCCGGACCAACAGTGGAGACACACTCTGGTCCATTTAAAGACGCTCAAATATGTTATGTGTGAAGACCACTGTACAAAGTTATCTTCACATAACCCTCATCATAGCCACTGCAAATATTCATCCATCTAGTAGACCCACTTAACCTAGCAGGGTCATGGAGAGAGCTGGTTCCAGTCTTCAGGAGTCATTAGAGAAGACACTCCGGAAATGTAACCAGTCCTCCGATTAGCTTAAATCTGAACTTTATGCTTGTTTAGGCTTTTCTGTGCTTTTTGTCTTCAGGTGAAAGCTGAGCTGAAGCTAGAGAACCAGAGGCTGAAGGATGAGAATGGGGCTTTAATCCGTGTCATTACTAAACTCTCCAAGTAAAACAGGAAGCAGGCAGGGGAGAGAAAGGGGGGACACATAAAAAGCTATTTTTAAATCCAGTAAAGGAATAAACTGACCTCTGAAATAACTTCTGAAAGGACTGTGGTTCTGCTGATGTTCTCTAAACGTAAGGTTTCTTGTACTTTTTTGTTGTGTAAAATATTAATAAAAGGTGTCTACAAAAGGCTGTTGTTTTGGTTTTACATAATTTCTCAAGTGACTTAAAATCAATTTGTAGATCTTCATACTGTTTCTTATTTAGAATAGCAACACTTTTGGAAACTCAAAGTATATTCAGTATTTTCTTTACAGCTAAAAAAGTAAATACATACCAGTGGAAGTTTTGGTCACTTCAGATAAATACATCAGCTAGAGAGATAAAACTTATTGATGGAAAATAAATTTAAAGTTCTTTTTTTTGTGTCTGAGCAATTTGCACAAATTAACATATCATGGGTAGCTAGAGAATTAGCATTTGTATTAAATGCCAATTCTTTAAAATAAAGGACTGCTGGAAATGGACAAGTTATATTCTTTTGTATCATCTTTGATTTGGGACCCTTACTGTAGATTTAAATACAGTTGACATAATTTGCATCTGCATTTCTGTTAATAGTCACTATTCTACACAGGGCCTCTATGATATATATTTATCAACCTAAACTCTGGTTACTGATAATTCCTCATCGTAGTAAGAATGTGAGATCTACTGGCTGTTTTGTCAGTCAGTGCTGCTTGCCTGCTTTGAGTTCATGAAAGATAAACGATTCAACACTGTCACCTACTGACCATGAGTTGAAATGCACTCTTGATATGTCTCTCCACACCACACAAGACGCTGATACACAAAACGTTTTTATTTGCTGTGATTACAATTTGACAACACACAGGTATGTCTTTTCTTCCTTGAGTTTTATTATCTACTTGAGTTGATTCATTTTTACGCATTTCTTTTAGTCTTTCTGTTACTGCAAAAATGACTTTTCAATTAAACAAAATCATGCATGTCACAAAAAGGCACATCTATTAATACTCTTCTACAGTAGACCAAAGCAAGAGTGAAGAGAGACAAGCGTTCCCCTTGTCTATGCTTGATGGTAAGTCTGTGTTGGATGTTACGCTGACAGAAGATGGTCGAATCTGAAAAGAATGCTGGCAGTATTGCATTGTGAATGTTGATTTTGCAAAGTTTGGGTCTGCTCTGTGCTTGAGAGGCCCAGGAAGACATGGGATTTTGTTGTCTGCATTTCAGTTGTCTGCATTTTGAGCAATGGAACCTAATTACACAATTTTGGTCTTAAGAAATGCCAGATAAAATGAAAGAAAAGGGTTGGCACATATTAGAGATGCTTCTAATGAGATGTCAATTCACAAAGAAGCAACTTGCAAATTAATATTTTATGATTCTCTTTGTTCCTTAGATGAATAGAGATAGTCTAATTGTTATTAAAAATATATCTCAATTAGTAAGACTGTAGTAAATTTAGAAAAAAACAGCAAAAAAAGCAAACAACAGAAAATAATTGGAGAGACACGAATCAAAGCATGCAAAAGTGGAACAACACCATCTCATCTCATTGCAAATCATTAGAAAACAGACTTTTCATTCAGAGAGTGGTATTTGAGATGAGAAGACTCATGCTGAGCAAGAGAACAGCCAGACCAATATGATGTGATAATCTTTAACAGAACCAAACATTGTATTAGGAATACAAAATGAGTAATGTAATGTAATATTCAAACACAAAAACTGAAGGTTAGGTAGATTAATGTGGGATAAGGAGCTACAAGACTTTTTTTTCTGTGTCTGACTTTCATTTGGCAGGAATGAACAATGGAAACACTTAGGGATACACTGGGGCAAAGGGGTTTAAAATATATACAGTCTACTGCTTAGTGACAAACACACAGTGCTATTAGAAATGAATATTAACTGATTTTCAGTCAGATTATATCTTAACACACATGAAACAATGGAAATAAAACACATTCATGCAGTATTTAGTTTTAAACTTTGGGAGTTTTAACAATTATTACACAAAACACACACTGTTAACCTATTAAATCAGATTATTCAATCATACACTCAGTCCCAGTGAGGAAAAAATACATACACTTTTCAGTCAGTACATTTTATTTTTTACTCCATTTTATTATCAAAAAGTACACTGAACACAAACACACACATACACATCATAGTTATAGATTCTCTTTAAAACATGCTAATATTTACATCATCTTGTAATTACATGCTGTAGACTATTAACAGCTGGGCGTAATGCATAATTTCTGCAGCAGATGGAAGCACTGTGGATGAACTCAATTGCACTCTGCTGGTCAACCTTATTTAAATAATTCAAACATAAAAACAAAATTATTCTAAAGGAACTGTTCAAATCAACTGAACTCCCCTACTGTGTTTTTGGAAACTAATACTACTAAGTATAAATATATGCTATTTTTCTGATGCATTTATCCATTTCTCTAAATTTTTATTTCAGACAGTTGTTTGAAGGAGAACACTTTTAATACTGCACAACTTCAAATTTTCTGCTGTGAAGGAAACAAGGATATTGGACCTATTACATTTCATGATGTAAAATAGTTTATTATTAAAAATTTACTGGTTTTAAAATTTCAAAATTTGTTTTTGTAGTGATTAATACACATAATGTAGTATTAGAAGTACTTTGTCAAGAGGGTCAGTCCTCTGTAGATTAACACAAACTTTAGCTTCTCTATGATAAGCTGTTAATGAAGATTCTGACTGAGCAGCTCCATTAACATAATTTGCTGTGAAGCATGATGAATGCTAAAATCTGCAGCTCTTTTTGGTTTAGGACAAGGATATACTGTTGCACTGTATGATGCAACAGTTACTATGTTAATAGTCTACAAAGTTGAATTTTGCACACAAATTCACATTCATTTAAAAAAGAGGCTACATTTTATGTTTCTAATCCACTTCTCTATGAAAAGGTTTTGCTGTTGACAGGGTGTAGGTTAAAGTACAACACATCAACCAAAGACGAAAAGAGGACAACAAAATAAAACAAGTTTGCAAAAGCAGCATTTGAAAGTAAACCAAATGTATTTGAGCATAAGTGGTAATCTCTCTGGTGTCTGTACTTCTTTCATAAATAAGAATTTTTTATACCTATGTGGTCGGCACAGCTCAAGCCGCCTTCAAAACTTTTCAATAAGGCTCAGCCTATAGGACATAAACAATGCATGTCTCAACATTTATTCACCAGGAAGGCACACTCTTGTTCCCATTCTGCATCTGATCTGCCATCTGTGTGTTTATCCTAAATGCATAGATGTGTCTTCATGGCAAAACAAACGAGCAAAAAATGTAAATTCTCTTGTCATTTTTGCTAAGAGTGGTGAAATTCCTTGCGTATTAAATGTTGACATAAAAATCTCAAAAAGAAACTGCAGCACTATTTGCTGTACTCAGTGACCTCAACCAGATTCATTCTAAATAAATCTACTAATGGTAATGGATGCAAACCAGCCCTTTGCTCCACACTATCACACTTTCTATTGCAGGGCATAGCACACTTATAAGCAACATACAATACTAGGTATGCTGTGCGCAGAACAGAGGGGAGGTAAGTAAAGCATGCTCCATAAACTAAACTAAAGCTTTTTATCCAGCATTGTCTTTAACATTATTTTCACCCATTTTCAGCACCCTGTAAATCAGCTTATTTAGATCAAAAAAGACCAAAAACTGATAATTCATTACTATTTTCTTGCCACAAACTGAGACTGGATGCTTGAAAAGAGTTTCCATCAACTTAACTGTGTATACGACGTTATCCTAAGATGTTTCTTTTTTGCTGAGCAAGATTTATGACAAGTAGTCATTTGATAAGTCATAGGATTCATGCAAAGAAGGGATGATTTTCTGAGTAAGAGCAATAGCTGGTTGATGAGGCTTGTTACTTCTTTGCTGCCAGCTTTGCAAGCTGACCGTCAATATCCTCCTCTGGCTGCAATGGGTGCCACTGGGCGATGGGGCGGCGCGGATTAGCCAGCATGTCTGACCAGTGCTTAAGACCCAAGCCGGTAGCTTTGCTACCAACAAAGATCTTCCCAATGGCATCGTTCTTACCTATCTTGTCATAATCAAACACTGTGATAACCACCAAGATTTTCTGAGAATGAAGGGAAGGGAGAAACAAGAAATGTGTTTAACAGTAGTTGGACTTCAATATATATGTTTTACTTATAGCATTGAGGCTCAGTGTTTCTTAGCAATATATTTTGCAGCTCAAACTAGTACTCCAGATTAGTTAAAGAGGGACTATTGTGCAAAATTGACTTTTTTTTTTTTTAGTTTTATATCACATTAAAATGTTATTACATCATTTGAGAAATACTCGAACCTCCTATGCCATCCATTTGGGGTTGATCTAAGCGCCTATTTAACCAAAGCTCTGCCTTGATGCTCCAGCCCCCAGCCAAGCTCCTTCCCCACAGAGCTCCTGCGCCTCCCCCACACTGATCCACCAGACAAGCTGCAGCAGCAATTAGCAAACACCTGGTGGAACTGCACACCTACTGTGCTTATCAAGCTATTGGTTGTAAACGGCATCAGGGGAGGACATGTTGAAGCTTTGTTGTAATGCTGTAACTAGGGGGAGATTTGGAAAGGGCAGGAAGTTCTTGAGGAGACAGAGGCCAATTTCAAGGTGACTGATATGACTATGATGTGAAGTCAAATATCTTCTAAGTTGTTTTTAACATACAGCATTTTCATAACAACTAAAGATAACATAGTTTCTTGATCATCCTACAAAATGATCAAGAAACTATGTGCTTGGAAAATACATAATAACCCCCTTTATAAATGTTTATATCCATTTAGATTGCCACTCGGACAGACATTGCATATAAGCGTTGCCCTGGACTGAACAAAGTCAAACTTTTAGAAATAAAACTGTTCTTGTTGAATGCCAATTTTCTTTAGTAACCAGCTTATGACTTTTGAATATGATATTGCTTGTGTATCAAAAGTGATTTCATGGCACTTTGGACACTGCAATCTAAGAGCCTCTTTAGTTAAGAAAAATGTACTTTAACAAGAAACTCCAAAACTCTGTTGTGAATAACATAACAGTTAAGCTAGACTAAAAGAACTAAATGCAAACATGTCACTTTAAGCCAGCACATAATTGAAGCAGAAACATATATTTCAGTTTCAATGAAATATATATTCCATTAAGATATATTCTGAATATCTTAATGGAATTCAGAATATCATATTTGAGTTTAACTATACCTGCATCTGTTCCAGTGGGATTTCAAAGCTGAATGATTCATTGTAATATGGATTCAGGGTGTTCTTCTTCACATTTGTCTTCTTTTTCTTAAGACGCTTCCCTCCCTGCAATAGCTGGATTTTCACATAGGGATCTGGACAGCAGATCAAATAATGGAGATAATTATTTCCAACTTACTTAAAAGAAATATTGTTTTAATATCATAGAGTATTTTTATGACCTAATATACTTTTAAAATTATGTTTAAACTACTTAAAAAGAAAAAAAGTTAAGGATTTCTCAAAATCACAGGTCAAGATCCTGTGTGCTCTTGTTGAGCGCACAGGATCTCATCACATCTTATTTGTGTCCTATTTAAAGAGGGAAAACATCTGGAAAAACATCACTCTATTCAATCTGTATCATTCCCAGTAACTTGCAGTAATCCAAAAATAGGTTTACCAGACAAGCCACAGGCATCCATCTTCTTCAGATTCTTTGCCTCCAGGATGCAGACGGTGAGTTTTCCAGCAGTGGGGACGTAACGAAGGGAGATGCAGATGTCTCCAAGTTTCTCAGGCTGAACAGCCACCGACAAGAAAAGAATAATGACAAGCAGACACACACGTATCAGAAAACTACAAACTGCAAGATTGAAAGCAGACAGACTCAAATGGGACCTAATTTAAACAATTAATGGTGTCATGGAGAAGATTATTTTATTTGCATCAACATTTTGTGAGTTGTTCCTAATACTGGCATTAACAGAAGCATTCTGTTTCATATGTTGACATTTTAGATGGTTATTGAAAGCAGAATATATAATGATCATGGCCACAGTTTTAAAAAAGTCTCATATAGAAGTTTAATATCCAGAACCCACCTCCTCTTGGTCTGCACTCTCAAGGTCCCGCCATTCTTCAATAGGACGTCCGAGGTCAATGGTATTCATGGGTATCTTCACTTCCCCAATGACGTCATGTTTGGAAAATCTGTCATAGTCGTACACTGACATGGTCAGAATTTTACCACCCAGTTCCTCATAGGGCACCTGAGTAAAAGAAACAGTGAAGGTTTCAAAGTAATTATCTCACCTTTTTTTCCGCAGTGTTCAAGAAATAAATGTTAATGTGGTCAAAATTCATATTATGTGTATATGTGTTCTTTACCAAATGTCATGTCACAAAATCAATAAATTAAAAAAACTTAAAACACACATGAAAATATAACACATGACTTAGTACAGAATAAGTAATGGCATTCTCAAATGTACTCAGCAAAAATACATTACTTAAAAATTAATGAGGAAAAAAAAATTGTGTCTGTGCACATACATAGTACTGTAGCAGTTTCATGTGCATAAAGTGAATTATTTTGGCTCTCTGAAGTTGTCACAGAAAAACAAAAATTGTGCCACTGGTCATTTTGTTTTTTGCCCCTGAAAGACAGAGCATTTTGATTCTAGCTGTGCTTTTATTCATTTTGGATTTGCAAATTGGTTCCGCTGCCAGCATGTTCTAATGCTACACTGCGGGGGTCGTTAGTAAATACAGCAGAGAAAGCTGAAACGGGCTCAAGGATCTAAGGGTATTTCTGATAATGAGGGGACAGTTTGGCGAGACAGCTTCTGTATAAAAATACTAACTCACTAAACTCAGCCACTGTCTTCTTGCTGTTGCATGTTATTAAACCATAGAAAACTTACCTTGAAAACAAATGTCTCATTGAAGACAGGATTCAGAGTTTTCTTGTGCACCTTTGTGTCAAACTTCTTCTTCTTGTCAGGGAAGAGAAGGACTCTGACGTAAGGATCAGAGGTTCCACCGGAGTCCATTGACATGAGATCTGCAGCTTGAAGAATGCCCACTGTCAGCTGTTTATGACACGAAGAAGAGAAGTGATGAACACAGAGATGTTGTTTTTCTTCTTTTTTGTAGTAACTCAATTGTTTTTGTATGTCATTGACCCTGTCTTAATCTGTAACATGATATAGTCATTCACCTAATGTAGATCTTCATTAAATGTGAACACCTAGAAACTACTGAAAAAATTATTTGTCCGTTCTTAGATTATATAGTGAATTCAGAAGTGACAACCACATACCTTGGTGTTCTCAAAGTCATACTCTATGGAGTACTGGAGTTTCCCCAGTTTTTCTTGCTCTTTCTCCTCCTCCTCTTTTTCCTCCTCTGTCATTCCGGTCTCTCCTTCTTCTTCATCATCGTCGTCCTGTTGTTTCTATTGTGTGAAGGTGACAAGATAAAACACTGAATGAAACACTATCCAACTCAGATTTGCAACACAGGGATTCCCCATAACCATCAGCATGCCACAGACACTGGAGCTCCAGGAGTTTTTACATGGGAGATACATGTTTTGGTTAGGACTTACCTGCACAAGTCCTCATGATCAAAACAAAGGACTTATAGTTTCAAAGTGGAAAAAACAAAGATTGTTGATTAAAAATGTGTCTACTTTTTTAGCCCTTCACTCCTCATCCTCTCAGTGTTTTTGGTCCAGTGGGTAACTCTTTTGACATGCTTGGGCAGGACAGTGACAGCCAGAGTCAGTGGAGGTTTTGCATGCTAGTTCCACTAATGGGGGTAGAAAAAAATGCCACAACCTTTCACTCAACTCAGAAAAAATAGAGATCTCCAGTTTGTGAAATTTTAGATATTACCAGATGAACAGGATGGAGCACTTTTAAATAAACCCCAAAGAAACTAGCTTACAACAGCATTACCAGTGCATGTTATAAAGGCAAACAGGATATTCTAAGCTTTATTTTTCATATGCTAAACTTTTTAAAAAGATGTATAGCAGCCAAGGTAAACATAGCCAGTTTCTAGAAACCATGTACACATGTTGTCTTAATTACAAACATTTATATAGATTGTGATTAGAGTAGTGTTACCTGACAGTTAAGCCTACTTTTAGAGATTCAGATATGCACTGAAGAAGTCTTTAGAAACCTGGATATGCTATTCTAGCTACCTTCTGAAGCACACAAGTTTCAGAAGATTTTCTCTTGGCAATGATTAAATGGTTTGAGTAATTAATAGATTTTCCAGGTTTTATCAGTAAAATGTAATAGACTCCCCGGACTTAATCCCATCTAGGATGGATAAAATCACACAGATGGACATATTACAATCGGAGTGAGAAATATTGCTAAATATTTTGAATAAAATCTGTTTTATTTAAACTTCAGCCATTTAGCTAACTGTTGTAGAGAAAATGAACGATACGATCAGATTAACAAGAAAAGGTTATAGCATCTTCTAAGTGTGGTAAATAAGTCATTTTATAATTCCAGATACTGAAAATAGTCAACTAGAAAACCTGCAAAAGAACTGCCAACACAACGCTCCATGTTTGACTTCCATAAAAAGATGGTTGTATAGGTGACACTCTGGAACAGACTATGGTTAATATTATTGAAGGTATTAACTTAAGTGATCGACTGAAATCCACTGTAAAGAAGAAAAACAAAGACTCTATACATGTTCATGGTTTCTAGAAATGTAAAAGTGAAAAACATCCTCTCACACAAATTGAAGATTATTAGGCCCTGAAATAAGGCAGTATTATACTCCTCTCATTCATTCAAGATTTAGAATATATACCAAGCTTGAATCACTTTCAGTTCTTGTTTAACTCATTACTTATGTGGCTAAAAATGCCTCATCTTTATCACAATAAACTGATAAAAACAATTTTGCTGCAAAGTTATTTTTGTGACCGATTAAAAGCATTCTTGTCAAAATGACCATTAGATGTCTTCACATCCTCCTATCTCTATGAGAATCAGCATCAAAGGTTTTTTGAATAGCTTGTCATGCAGTTTCATCAGCACCATTTCCATGTCTCCCAAACAACCAACCATGCCCTTCATCACATGCACAGATTAATAGTGTTAACAGTGTCTTGCACGTCATTTTGTGAGTTACAGTTACATTGTCCAACGAACAATGTGTTAGATGGTTAGACTCTCCTCTCCTGGGTTTATGGAGGACATCATAGCTTTCCCATCATTACATTCTCAGGCTATCATAACAGAATTAACACAACAAAAAGAGGGAGACAACGGCAGCAAAGGAAGCTACGACTTTCATTCCATGAAACCCACCTCCGCCCTTGAGGCAGAAGGTATCAACACGATCTATCCACCTACCGTAGAGCAGGGGTCCACCACAGTCAAGAAACACGAGGCACACATAAGACAGACACAAAGCGGAAAAAAGGAGGAGAGCAGAGAGAGGAAGAGATTCAACTCACAAGACACCAAACACACAACAAAGAAAGAGGCAATCAAGACCACCACAACCACAGTTAGAAGGAGAAATGACACACTTGATATGAGGACCGTAGACAAATCTGACTGCTAAATCAAAGTAAATGGATCACAAAGAACTGGTGATATACACTCATTTGTCCTCTTTTTAAGTTTAGGAATTATTTTTATGGCAAACCAAACCAAATTTCCCCACATGGTGTCCCCTATTCTTTGCCATCTATAAATAACGTGTGTCATTTTTCACCATGAGGTCACAATGGAGTACGTCACATTATAAAACAACAACACAACATCAATTAAACGGAGGGGACGAGAGCTCTCCTTGTGTCCTCTACTGCCTGGCTTAAAAGAGCTGCTGGTGAAAAATCAAACGGAGTTAGCCAGTCTTATTCTGTGCCATAAAATTCAGAATTTACAAGAGTAAACTTAATAAAGTGAAATGGATAAGAAAGCAGGAAGATCCCAATTTAGTGCTACCCTGACTTTCAGGGGTCCGTGAAGCTCGATCCGTCATACCTCACCACCCTGCATGTTCTTCATGTTAAAGCCGTCCTTGCCCTTCTTTCCTTTCTTGTTCTTCTTCTTCTTGCAGCAGCATTTTTTGATTATGCAGAAACAACAAGTGAGGACGAGCAATGCTGCCACCACAGCGATAGCAATCAGAGCCCATGGAGGAACTGGTTCAAAAAGCAAAGGTGCAAAATTAGAATTAGATTGTAAACTTTTATGCTTTTATGCCTCTGTAGTGTGACTTACGTGGGATTTTATCGATTTCATTTAAGAATTTGCTTTTAATCTCCTCAAACATGTCATTCTTGCTGATCTCTGTGTTGTTGGAGCCTGTAGTATCTGGTGCAGAGGTGGAGACTGAGACCGGGGAGGGAGCCATTGTCACAGTGGTGGCACTTGTCGGCTCTGCAGCGGCAACAGCCTGAGGCTGTCTGAACAAGTTGAACTTCATTGTGAAAGACTAGGGGCTTTTGTGTCCCTGAAACACATACAATAAGCAAAAAAATCAGTTATGTACATAGTGCCAAAAGGATTAAAGGTGTATTTTGTAAACTTTTGAGAAATAAATGCATTTGTCTGTGTTGAACAGGTTTCAACTTTTCAGCTTCTAAGTTTTTTATCGTAACATTTGCATTGGAAAGGAAGGCTATGATGAATCTAAAAATAGGGAACAAGTCAAAGAACTGTAGCACACTTTGTTTTTTATCCATCCTGATAACAACTGTCACAAAAAATTTCACTGATTTGTTTTGTCTTCTCAATTTCTATTGAGCCTATTTAACAGCTGAACCAGTAATGTTAATCTTAGCTCCAGCATGTAAAATAATTATTCTGATGTTATTTTTAAAAACTCACGCCATAAATACTTCGATTTAAAAAGATTATCAATTGCAAAAAAAAAAGCTGTTACATCTATACTTAATAGAAAATGCACCAGAATGCATGCAGGCACAATCACATAACTATAATGTATAACAGAGAGGTCTTGCAATGCAGGCTTTGAGGTCTGATTTCAAACAACTTTTATACGTGTTTCTGCTTCAACGCACCTGATTCAAATAATGAGGTCATCAACAGAACTCTGGAAAGCTTGGCAGAGAAAGTGATCCAGCCATTGATTCAGGTGTATTCAACCAGGAACACATGTAAAAGTTACAGGATGCCTGGATTTGAAAACCGCTGGTATATACCATTCTCAAGACTGGGAATTTGTAAATAAATAAACTTTAAATCTCAGATAGTAAGTCAAACAGCATTTTATCCATCCCAATGGATGGCAGACTGAAACCCAGTTGTTTTCTTTTTTTTTCTGTTTTTCTTGGGTCATTTTATCTTATCTTGTTTTTAGTTGTGATTCAAACTTAATTTTAGAAACAATGTGAAACATGTGGATTTATTTTACTGAATATACAAGTGTAAATCAGTGACATGTGGTGTCACTGATTATAATTTTTTCTTTGAAGCCACAGAATTTAGAGACATTTTGATTTTATTATATTCTTGATCTGAAAACTAAATATTTGATTTTCTGAGGAGGAGCAGAGGGAAGACATTCCTGTTATGATAAAACCTAAGGACCTGCTAATGGTGTCAACAATTTCTAATTTCTATGTGGTGAAATATTCAACACAGTTGTCCTTGAGTTAAAAGTATAGATTTTATTCTTTTACTACAATATAATTCAGTTTTGTGTTTAGTTTTAGTAAGAAACCTTTCTCCCATGGAAATATCTGTATCAGTTTTTTTGCGTGCAAGCGGTTCAGTTCTGATTAGTTTTATGTCAAACAACATAGAATATTTTGACCCTAAATCCAGAAACATCTTTAAAATTGTAAAGACTCCACAATGAATTAACCAGCTGGTGGTGGATGGGTGGCAGCCTCAAGAAGCACACACTAAAGTGGGACTACTCTTGAAAGGAGTCTGTGACAAATTAATATAAAAATGTACATCATTGTGTTGCAAAATGACAAAAACTGCTTGGTCTTACTGTGACAACCTAATAACTGACAAAATTAACTTTCCTCCCAGCCTCTAGTAAGTCTTCCGTTATTATTAATTCTCTTTGGGCAAGCCAGTTTGTGTCTATTAAAATGTGCTGCTGAGTCTGAAGGTGCCAGGGTTCTGCTGTCTAATTGAGAATTATTGTTTAGTTGCACTGCAAAAAATACAGCTTCAGATAACAGAGTATCTTGCTGCATCATGGTTCTTTAATTAAAACCAGAGGTAATGAAGATAATCAAGAGGAAATACTTTGTGCAAACTAAAGAATTGCTTCTTTTTTTGATGGCCATTCACAAATAAAATGGCCTTTTAACTACTATTGAGAAATGCCCTTATTTCACTGCAGTATGATACATACGGCAGATTGTCTGAACAATTTGATGTGGATGCCACTTTTCATCTTTCGTGCTCACCACAAGCCCAATCAAGCAGTGAAGAATAACTGACCATTTATTCCTGAGCAATACTGCCCAGAGGTAAATTGCAACAATTTTAAAATAATACATATTCAAGCAAGCACAAAGAAAATGCTTTCTTTGTCTTGTTTTCTAATAATAATCCTAAAGAAGTTATTGAAATTGATGTGATTGTAAAAGTAACTGTGCTATGAAAATCTGCTTGTTAAAAAAACAAACAACCGAGACAGAAATCACAAGAGCTAGAGAGTTTCTCTTAGATTTTTTACTTACTTGGCAGCAAGTAGAAAATGCAATGAGCTACACACTTTGTAGGTCAGAACATTCTCTGACAAACGAAGGAAATGATCTTGCTTAAATACACTGTCTATGCCTGTGCAATAATGGAAAGTGGGTGTCTTGCAGAATTGCTAAAAACACCTGGTAGAGGCAGTTCTTCATCTCAGTTTCACTTTATCCAGCAAATGTCATGCTGCCAAGACCGACTGTGTGGAAACATAAGATTAAATGATCATGAGGGAAAATAACACAAGTAAATGACAAATCAAAAACAATGTAATCAATAAATGGAATTGACAATTAGAAGATAACATAAAATGATGATCGTGAACAAACATTTCTTGACAGATAGGTATAACCAAATGGGACAAAAGACAAAATTGAAAAAGAAAATACTGTGTCTGAATTTGACCACACGGGGTTGAATGTGTGAATGAGTGTACATAATTTAAGCTCTAAGAATGTTTCAGTCCTTAAGAATCTACCAGAAATAGTTTCCATTACATCAAAGGAAAGTTTTCTACTCATTTAATGACATGTAGAAAGTGAGTACTCTGACTTTCTTGTGATTCAAATTGCCTAACCAGTTTTCTGAATTTCCCCGCAGAGGGACAGTAAAGGTTATTTCTATTATACATTTATTTCTGTTCTATTCTCAGAGAGCATCATTTAAGTTAATGAGTGTTGACAGAAGCAGTGTGGCGTCGGAGGACATCAAATCAACAATATAAAGTGAACCATCTGTATGCTGAAAACAATCACAATGGTGCTTCCGCTTTATCGCTTTACTGGCCATGAATCAATAGGTATTGCATTCCCAAAATGTGTATTTCTGTGTAAAATATCTCTCACAACAATGGATGAGTCATTCTATAATTCATTTTTGTTTTCTGTACAGTATGGACATGTGATTTGGGCTCACAGATCATTGTTGCTAAGCAATCCTGACAGTTTCCATCAGCAACCCAGAATTGCTCACAACCTGCCTATAGCTGAGGTGACCAGCCTGTCAAATAACCACCTGGATTAAGGCCAGAACACAAATCAGTGCTCAAACATTGGGCATGGAGATGATATGAATGCAGAGTTCTGTCACTAAGCTGTTTTGTCTCAAGGTTATGAATGGAGTTCCAGATTCAAACCAACTTCTTTCTAAACATATTTTGTATCTTCAGTGTACATCTACCATAAAAACATCACCTTTGACATTTAGTAAACAAGCAAAGAAAACCAAGGATATTCAGTTTTGAGAATTTCTATCACTTAAATGACAAGCTTTTAGCAATTTGATTACAAAAAGCATACATCAAAAGAAGTTATATCCTTTTTCATTTGTTTTGGGCCTACTCTTTTATCTCTGTTTCATTATCACTCACTCTATACCTTCCTATGTTTTCACTGTCTGTGATCACAAGTCAGCGTCACTCAGTGGAGGAAAGAAAAACGCTCTGCCACGTCGTCATTGATAAAAATGCTCAAGTATGGCAAATGCAGTCACACAGGAATACTTTTTAATCACATAAACTATGTTCTACATTCTGATTAAATTCATGTCATGCGTTGCTACCGTATTAAATCAAATCGAGTGAACAGCGCTGATCAAAAGACAACTCACCAGTTAGATGAGGTATTCCCCTTGTGAAGTGGCCCATTCAATGAGTGATTGGGATCCAGTTCCACAGAGCTGTGGTAACATAGTCTGATCTCTCCCATTAACAGAGACTGCAGTCTCCTCTCACTTCTCTCCACTGCAGCAATACACCTCTTCCTCCTCCTCCTCCTCCTCTGTCCAATGCTCACAATCTCCCCCATATTCCTCCCTCCTGTCACACACCTCCCCACTTCTACTCTTATTTAGCCTCTATGTACTTATGCACGCAACCTCTTTACCTCTTTCTCCCCATCCATCTCTGCTTTCCCCAATCCTCATTTGTGATGCTGCTCACACAGCTGATTGCAGCATACCACTTTTGTCTGGGATTGGATGGCAGTTGTAAGAGATCAATAAGCACAAGCCCTGGGGTGAGGGGCATCTCAGCCCGGCTACAGTTTACAGAAATGAGCAAAGAAAACAAGCAAAATGTCCATCTGGAACTTTGACGAACTCCGAAGGCCTACAGACTGTGCAACACCAACCCTACTAATGGCATTACATTAAGCTGATGTAATCAACTGGATGGTAACAATTGGTCTTAGGAATGTGATTTAACTCTCCACAGAGGCATCTCTGTGTCATGATGCAAAACAGCTGAAAAGAAAGAAATGGAAAGTTTCCAGTCAGTCAATCAGAGGAATTACAATTTAAGCTAAATTGAGCAGCCAATGTTCAGATAAAACAAATAATTTGTGAAGCACTGTATCTGTGACCCACAATCTTATAAACTAACTGAATAAATGTTTAAAATTGAAATTAAGTTTGACTGTGGCAAATTATTGACTGTCTTCATTTGTTTTCAGCCTCAAAAGTAAATGTTTAACATCCATCATGTCCAGTGATGCACATGTCTATTTTTCCCTAACCTGAAATATTGGCTTGATGTTTCCTTTTAAGTCTGCCGATTTGATTTTGAATGATTATCTCTGATTAGATAGAGGATTGGATTAGATAGATTAGATGACGATTAGATGGAGGTACTAGCTTTAAAAAAATAAATAAAATCCAAATTGATTCAGATGCATTTCTTAATTATTAAGAAATACATTTATATTTATTAGCCCCTGACCTGTGGGTCTGAGCCAATCAAAGAAAACTGGCTCCCAATTGGATCAGGTGCATCTATAGAGATGTCTTAACAGCAGTTATTTTGAACATTACAAAGTCCTTTTCTGTTCTAGCATTCATCCTTTTATCCGGTTTGTCTGAAAACCTCCCTATCTCTGCTCTCTTTGGGGAAATACCACGGTGTGTGCACAAGCTGAGCTGACAGCTGGTGGACGCCTGCATAAGGCGGCATGTACCATCTCTGGTTATGATGTAATATCCCCTTTCTGCCAGAAGAGGGCATTAATCTCAAGTAAAACTGCTGCATCACAGAGCAGGATTTATTTATTTATTTATTTGCTTTGAGGGAAGAGCAAAGTTGAAGACATTTATCATCTATGTTTTCTCCACGGTTTGTTTTTGAATTACAAACCCACTTTGTAGCATTGTTTAAAGTGACTAGAGAAGACTTAAAAAATTCACTTTTGTACTTCAGCGAGCATCAAACACATAGTAACAGATTCAGTTATGAGGCAACAAGAAATGCAATGGAAGAATCCAAATGAAAAGTAATTTTTCCTGTGCAGGAAACACAGCCCGACTTCACAAAGTTACATAATTCAGTTGCAAGTTCCATTTATGCCTGTACCCAATTTGCGCTAATAGGGCAGGAGTTGTCATCATAGCGGAATCAGATGCTGCTCACAGTTACCACATAGCCACTCTCCAAGCTCTACATGACAAATCCGCAGACATAACTATATGCACAAAAACTACAGCCAGCAAGCACCTGCGCTGAGTGGTGCAGGAACGTTTGGGCTGAGAAGACTTGTCTCCTCTGAGGCAGCAGAAAGGCATGTGGAAAATACTGCACCTCTCACAGCTCCTGCAGGGAGTGCTGCAATGCAGGGGAGTATCGGAGAAATAGAAAGCTGCAAGGGAGGTTTTCCAAAAGTCAGTCCCTCAAACTCCTAAATTCAAGTCAATTTCTTTGTGCTCTTTTGTCATTTTGTTTATTTCTGTCTCGATTTTACCGACAAATAGTCTTATTCTCATCACATAACCCACACTCACTTTCACACATGATTAAGTCAGCATCCATTCACTGGTCAGTCATCACTGCAGTAGTAAATAGGAAGCATCACATGGTTATAGTTGGCTTTATATAAATCGCTTTCAGAATTTAACTCGGTTGTTTTGTATACACTTTAGAGGTTGTTACAAAAAGTACTATATGTGTGATATTTTTGTTGTTGTTTGCTTTTTGACTTTTTTTCAATAGGATTCATAGCTATGTTGACAAAACTTGATATTTTTTGAGATTGCTACTCCAGCAAGCTACATAATCACTACTGAATGTATTCATGAAACTTTCAGAAGCAGATTTTTTATTGTGTTTCATAATCCATGAAAAACTATTAATAAAAGGCCTTGGACAATAAAATCTTCTTTTAAAAACCAAACAAAAAAATAGAAGAAAATGAGCAGAAAGGAAGGTAAATGTAAACCCAGTCTTGGGTGTTATAGGTGTGCAGATTTACTAACACAGACCAATAGCCTTTCAAGATAATTATGATTTCCAGGTGCTGCCCCAATAAATTGAATTCATCAAATAATTTTTTTTGTGTGTGTGTTTTTCTTACTCTGAACTTAGATATTTTGACTTCTTGGTGCAATGGAAAAAAATTCTTATGTCCTGACTACTGTTACTGTGAGGATGTGGTGCATTTGATATAGGTCAACACACTATAGGTCAACTCACACAAGACTTAAACATACACACTCCTCAGCAGCAAGTAAAACCGAGCAGCAGCTATGGACAATGTATTTCTTATGAGCTGAGATCTAACATGTTGCTAGTTGTAGCATTCTTATTCAGAATTCAAACAAGCTCAAACTAAATAGAACAATTGTTCCTGATTATATCTTGGCACAGCAACCAACCTAACCAGCTACCACAGAAAATTTGAAAAATAGCACCTCCTTTAGTCATCTATTCAGAATTTGGCATATTCTTCTGCTTCTGAGATGTTTTGTACCATTATAATTTAAAAACCTATGCAAAAATGTACATTCGCAACTCAACTAAACTGCTGATGGGTAAGATTCAATTTAGTCCTCAAGTATATTAATTTGTCCCTGGAGCACTCTAAATTGATCTCCTAACAAATATTGATCTTTTCCCTTAAAATATTGTTGAGGTTAGACTTAAACAGTCACTATTCAAGCACAGTGAGGTTGAAAAATATCTTAAATATATGAAGTTGAAATTCAAACAGAAATGTATTTACAGTAGTCAGTGTATGACGCTGAAAAGTTACCTCGGTTAAAAAACAGTTGATCACCAACTGTTTTTTACATATGTACAACTTCCTATGTAGCTGTAGTTTTTGAAAACACGTAGATATTTGCAGCATCTATAAACATTTTGTCTGTTGTGGAAAGACTCAAAAACAGTAAGCATCTTAACATCAGAAAATTGCATCCTTGCATTATTGATATTGGTGATTTTACTACTTTGAGTTTTAAACTCTAGATCCATGAAAAACGTATTCTACATCATGACTACTTAATGTTTCCCATTGTTGTATACTCCTCTCCCATGTATCTTTTCCATATTGTAGACTTTGCTGCTGCATTTTAATTATCTGTCCTCCTGGCATATTTACTGTCCCCCAGCTGGTCACAAAAAGCTCAGACTTGATCAAACTTTTGTGACTCTTTGTGTTGCACACATAGTGAATTAAGTTCAGAGAGGATTCATCACCTGAGCCACAGGTCTTGACAATGCTTCTCTAGCACCAGTCATAAACAGAAATCTCCTCCACTCGAACCCCTCAGAGTAACGAGCTGTACTGATTTCATTTGAACAAGAACACAAAGACCAACTTCATCAATTCTGCAGGCATCCTTCAGCATTTGTAAAACATTTATTGACTTCTTTCTTTCTTAGGTAGTCAGTGTATAGGTTCAAAACCATCTGACCTTGGTACATAATGTGCAAGGATGTATAATGAGATAAATGTTGATAAATCGATGCCCATATTTAGTTCAGCTGTTTGTGTTTGAGGACAGTTTTCACTCTACAGTCTATGGATCATCAAGGAGTACAAGTCATCTTAAAATGCAAAACATTCTTTAGAGTAGGCTGGAGAGTCCTTTACTGATGAGAGTATTGACTTTATCCTTTTTTTTCTTGACAGAGGTCAAAAATGTCATAAGATGCATTTGTCCATCAATATGTCATAACTTTGTTTCTGTCTCTCCACCCTCTCAGTCTCTGAAGATGTTTGAATCAGTGACTCCGTCTAACATTTCATCTTTACTTCCTGCAAAATAAAATGAACTACCAGTCCTAAATTATGTCTGTTGTGTGTTTAATAAGGTTTGTCCTGCTACTGGCTGCTGTATTGTAGAAGTGCACAATGCTTCACCTTTAACAGGCGTGTTCTATTAAGCATGAGACATTTTTGTCTCATGCTCAACTTAAAATTTACAGACCTATCTCCAAGTTTCCTTCTATGTCAAAGCTTCCTTAAAAGGTATTGGCAGAATAACTAATTTCTTTTCTGGAAAAACATGACATCATGACAACATAGACACATAATTTATATGCTGATGACATTCAGCTGATCTTTTAAGCCAACTAAACTAAATATTTTTTAGTAAGATCAGAGACTCTGTGACATCTTCTTGTAGATGAGCCTTAGTACGACTGAAACCCTAATTATTGCTCCTCAAAACTGAATAGCTTATATCAAGTAACTCTTTGGTGTATTTGACCTTGTCAGTCAAACCAAACCTCCAAAGATGTGATGTTTTTGATTGTGTTGTGTCACTGTAGTCTCATTCATGAGAATGAATCATGAACTGTTGTTTTCAGCTAAGAAATAGTTTGAAGCTTCAGACGCTGGTATCAAAAACAGAATTAGAGATGAATGTTCAAGATTTGATTTTTTTCTTGTCTTAAGTATAACAGCCTTTTATAATTTTGAATAAGACAGATCTTATTCAGTTAATCCAGAAAGCAGCTGCAAGGGTTTTAGCTAACACACAAGACAGACATTCACACTACTTCAATTTTTACAGTTTTTCTCTACATTGGCAAAGCCTATACAGACCCACTCAATAAGTTAGATTATTATTTAAAGGTCCACTTTAAATAAGAACTTTATCACTGAGTGAAGCACATTATGTAGATTAGCTCCACACACATGGATGTATTAAAGCCTTTTCTTCTGATAATTAGGGCCATTTTCACTTAATGACAACATGACATGATTCTCCCTCCTGAGCTGCGGAGGGAGCAGCTCCTACAGAGAACCAATCGTCCCTTTCTGATAAATGCTCTCCTTGCCCCACCTGTCATTTTAGTTTGATAAACCTCAAGTGTGCATACATTGACAAAATATATATAAAACTTTTGCAGCTTAAACATTCATTTAGATTGGATATGTGTGTTTTTGTGAGCTCTGTAAGACAGATCACCTGTAAAGCATCATGCAGGTAAAGCTGGTAGCATGAACAAACCTACATTCCACTCATAAGATACACAAAAAAACAATATCATAACATCAGTGATCTCTTGGAAGAATGTCTGGAATGTAAGATATTTAGATTTATTTGTTTATTTTTATTCCATTTTCATTGAACAATTAAGTTTAACAACTTCAGTAGGCGTGCCTGTGTTGGAGGAATTATAGTCTGATGGAGGAGAGCACACAGGTTTTCTGGGATTGTCCAGAAGTCTACTACTGCACTACAGGGAGGATATGAAAGTAGATATTTAAAAATTAATGAGCACAGCTATTCCAACGGACTCCTTGGTGTTTTTATTGAAAGTACCAACCCAGAATGTTACTGGAAAAACAGATATACTCCTTACATTGTTTTTTGCAAGAAGAACATGACCATTACCAGGAATGCATTCTTTTACAGTGCAAACCCCATATACTGACCTGGTAATACAATGGAGTACATAAAAGAATACATGTAATATGTACTTGCTGCTTGCAAGAATGTACTCCAGTAACGGTGTATTTGAACATTTAATCTCTTAAACGATAATAACAGTCTCTGCAAGGAAATGTTCAGCAGCGTTTCTTAGGTCACTGGTGTATTTAAACAAACTTTGGAAAAAACGCAGGGTTGACCAGAAAGCAAATGTTCCCTGCCAAACTGCATGACTAATCTCCGCCCAGTGTCTTGACAAATTCTAGCTCAGCAACACAACACAATCTTAAATGTGATTTAGTATTTTAAGTTTAATCTCATAAAAGGTTTATTTTGAAAACAATCAATAACCACCTTTACCCAATGTTTTACAGGCATCTCTGAGAAGAGAATTACAGTAGTTGTGTCTTATAAATATAACCATTATTAAACATTATTGTGAAAACTGAAGCCATGACTTGTTTAATTTTACCATTGTTTTATAAATCTAGTTTCTCATTAATGTACGTATATTGCAATTGTTTCCAACAAATGTGTTCTATTTTAACAGATTGGCTTTAAAATTGTCTCCTCATTGCATTTGTGAACAACAACAACAATAAAAAACATTTGTTCAATGGTAAAAAGATTTTTTTAAAGCTCTGCAGTTTCTGATCTTATTGAATACAAACTGTGTATGTAAGTAAATATATGACAAAGGAAATGACCAGACAGGTCACATGGAATAATGTGCATTTAAAAGCTCCAAAACCTGGTAGAAGAATCTATTGAAAGGTTCTCCAATTGAACCTTTTTTGCCAACGTGCAATTTGCAATGTGTGGTCAAGAACCACAGATTGCACGTAACTCTGAAAACAGAATCTCTGCTGAATCACTGTGTTGGCAGCATTATGCTGTGGGGTACAACACATCTTACTCTCTACCAAAGCTGATAAAGATTTATTGTACCATCTGAAATATGTTTTTGTATAGTAGAAATTAATACACTTTAAAACATTTTTAACAAAAAATTAGAAAACAATTAGAAAACATTCTTTTTTTTACATTACAATTGCATGCTACTTTGTGTTGTTTTGTCACATAAAGTCCCAATAAAATACGTTGAGGGTTGTTGACGTAATTGATTAAATCTGGTGATTTTTGACAGCCATTGTGTTAGTAAGTACATTGAGGTTAAGTTATCAAAATTAGTTTATAATGATTTGCTACCTTCATTTACCATCAGCAACTTGAAATACTTTAATCTGAAGGTAATGTTTTTTGACCTTGTTAGGCATTTGCCAAAGCCCTTAAATTCATCAACTGGTCTATTTGTGTGAACAAAGACACTTTGGAGTTTCCTTGACTTCCCAATTAACCTGAGCTGAAACCAAAAAGAAGTTCTTATTAGGAACAGACATTATGGATTGTCCCAGCATGGAGAAAACACTGCGTCACCTGATTACTGCTGAAAATAATGCTCAACCATGGATCTTCTCTAAAGAATTTCTAATTCATTTGTTTTAAATAAATGAATTAGAAATTAAAGAAATAAAAATGCTGTATCCATTTGAGATTATCACATGTAAGGGTGAGGAGACAAAATAATATCTTTGTCTGCATTGCTACAGAATGATTCTCTGTTAGGGGGTGTATCGTTGAATAATCAAGCACAAATTAATACTAACACTGTTTTCTTGCTGGTATCGTTATGGAATAAAATATTTTTTTCTAATTTTGTTAAGATAAAGGGCAGCAGTGAAACAGTTTAACAGAACCACTGAGATTTATTTGAGCTTTAAGAAAGCTCAGCAGACTGATGTGGACGACATTTGCTACCTCAGCAAATTTGGCTTCGCCTCCCCTCTTTCTGCTTGTAATAATAGTAAGATTACTTAAATCATCCATTTGAAAACTTGATACATGGCAAATATATCCAAACAAAAATTAATGTATCAGTTTTTATCAACTTTCAATTCGGTTAATGTTTAAATGTCTCATTTTTTGCCCATCTTTGATATATTCAACCATTAACAAGTATTTTATATTTTGTTTTCATTCAAGTTCCCTCCCATGTTGCCCCCTTACTCATCCACACTTGTTTTTATTATGTAACAATATACTGCAGTACTACGAGGCTACGCACCAGTCAGCAGGACTCACCGGCAGGCTTTAAAAGTTGGCATATTACTGCAGGACCGTCTGCAGTAAAATTAAAGGGGACCGGCATTATGTTAACACCATCTGCTCTAATTACCTCTAGACCATTTATTCTCTGTGTTTCTCTCTGCAGAGCTTTTTTTTTCCCCCCATTCAGGCAGGATGTGTGTAATGAGGCTAGGTGCCTCTGTGACAACCTGCCACGCAGGAAAGCTGCAGTAATAGATGCTGCAGCCCTGTACAGAGAAAGAGGCTGCTTACCTTAAGGAGTGAGTAGTGGAAGCAGAAAACAGGATCGGATACGTGCTTGACAGAAGATAAACAAAAAACCCCAACAGTCAGCTTTTAGGATCCTCCCACCCTGGAAACGCAGTGTAAATCATCAAGAAAAGAAAAAAAAAAAAAGTAATAATAAACCCCGGTACTGATAAATCCCACAGTCACCTGGGGTCTAGTGGTCCAAAGAGACACTCACAAACAAGATCTCTTGGCTCGGAGTGCTGCTGATGTTAGCTCAAATGAGGAAGAGAGGATGGGAAACACTCACGTAGATTAACATAGTTCAAACACTGAAATCATCCCCAGCATCAGGACCAGTGGAGTTCCACTGCTGTATTTCCCGGCACTGCTCTCTGATTGGCCGAGGAGCTACTCAATAAAAAGACTCTGTGTCATCAACCGGGCACGGAGGGAGGCAGGTTTTCTTTGGCGCACTAACAACCGTGCTCCTCCTCTTTTCCTTCAATACACTATCAATTTTTTTTTCTTTCCAGCACATACAGAAGAGGAGTGCTGAGCTTTGAGAATTAGATGCAGGAGGAAAAGGAGGGAGGAGCAAAGACGGGAGAATCGATGGGTGATGAAAAGAGAGGTGGAGATGGTAACCAGCAGCCTGCAGTGGTTCTCCGGGAGCTTGGTTTAGGTCTCCTAGCTGCTGGGTGCCATGAATCTGCAAGAACCTTAGAGTCAGTGAGGCGTGATGAGCTGCATGCCAGACTGGTTTTACTGCAGCAGAGGGGAAAGTTGTTGTTTTTTTCATCCTTTTTATTCAGCTGCCCCAATAGGACACATGGCTGCTGTAGTTTTGCCTTTACTTGTTCATAGGCATTTAACATGCATCTCATAAATAATCTGGAAGAAAAGAAAGTAGAAAAAATTGAAGGCAGATGACCAAATTAGAATAATTAGAAACATTTGTTTTTTATATTGAGAAACTCTGAAAGTCCCTGAAGTTTTCTGTTTGGTTGCAGAGAAATGTTTCTGTCTGTTACATCACATTTTTAAAGGGTCAGAGAATCTGTTCTGCTTTGTTTTCTTTTTGTTCAAAACATTGAATTTTCTCAGTTTGAAACTATATGTAATTCACTTAAGCAAGCCTTATTCAATTTGAAATCAATAAAGCTGACTTCCTGCTCAGAGAAGATGCAGAGAACTGTACCACCCTGGTACTTATATTTCAGAGGAACAAAAAAAAGGATTGCAAGTTACTTATGTTGCATTAATAGGACTATTTTAATACAACTTATCAAAATATAAAGCAAATTATGGATCACACACATTGGATCATGATATCTCTTGAACTATTTGAATATAAAGAAAATGAAAACTGGGTTGTGACAGCCTGTCTAGCTGATTTAAAGGTGAAACATTTGTTAATGGAAAGCAACAATTGGACACTGACGTGAGTGCCAGCGTCCCACTTACACTTATTAGAGGCTTTGGGAATGATGCCAGATCTCTGCAACAAAAGCAAACCAGGCTCCCTTCAAAAGGGGCACTCAATTTCATTGCCTTTGGAGTTCCCCTTGATGAAGCAGTGACCAGACGCTGTTTGATGCATCACCAGTAATCACAGGAACGAGCATGGATGAGTCAGGAAGGCAAGGCGGCGTCTTTAAAAGACGCTGCTTTTATATGAACTTCACACCCTCAGCAGTTGCTTCTCATAGAACTGAGAGTAACTAAAATCTCAAGGCTGCATCTAATTACTCAGGGAAATAAATGTTATTGTTGAACTTTATTGACATTAATGAAAAAGTAAATGATAGGAAGGCAGATATGTAACTTAAGGGAGAGAAATGTGCCTGGAGCAAATATAGCTTTAACCTTACCTGTTGACAGTGAAGTGATCACCTTCCCAAGTATGTAAACAGATTGATTTGATCAGTTCTTAATGCTTCACTTAATAGCTACTTAATATTAAATATTAAATTGTGTATTTTTCCTTGACGTCTGCTTTTGCTCTGACCTCCGCCAAAAAAGTTGTATACTGTAAAGATGTTTTATTATTATTATTATTACCTTTTTACTGTGCAGAATCTAAATTAGCGAAGAAATGTCTTCTTCTGTGACCTTGTTGGAGCATGTCAGCATCCAGGGACATCAGAAATAGGCCTGAGACCTAATATGGATCGTAGCCTACAGGTTAAAGCTACACTGCTCAAATTATGCACACAATTCAAAAGGGAACTATACTATTGGATGGTGCTCAGAATAATTAATTTTTTTAGGCTACATGCTATTTAGTGATACCTGATTTATTTATTTGCAAAGCATAAGGTATACATTTAGATGTTAGATCAAGTTTGTTCACTTATGTTTACTAGTGTAGTTACTCAACTAGACCACTAGAGGACAACAAGTCCAAAGAAACTCTGCTTAATTTCATCTTTGCTCTTATACCTTAACAGGATTTCTAAGAGTGAATTTTGTAACACAGTTCTGAATAAAATAAAACTTAGTAGAAGAGCACTTTGTGTTTTAATGTGCTCTGACCTCTACCAAAAAAAAGAGTTGTATCAAAAGTAAAAAATAATAAGGCAATGAGATAACATTATCTTTCTGTTACATTGATTTGTATTCTTTATTTGCAGTTTTCCCACTCAGTTAATGTAACTAACACCGCAGAAGCAGCTGAGCTACTTGGTCCTAAAATAACCTCAACAAGATGGAGCAGCAAGGCTAAATTTGTCAAGCCTCTGGGTCAACTCTTGTGTTTCTGTAACCTCAATATCGCTGGCATCCAAACCCTATCACTATGCTAGAAACTCCAAGATGAAATAGTTACAAGATCAGTTCTTTAGATTTGTATTATCATTATTGTATTCCTGGCTTACTAAGGTGCAGCCTGTCTGAGCTAAATGAATTGGGTTGCTGCCTCCAGGTGAAGAATAATCATCTGCCATAAGGATTTTTAAAGTGCAGTTAAGTTACCCCAGGTTTCCATCGCAAAAAAAATATCTCACTAAATGTGAACTTTTAAACATTCTAGGTCAAATTTGTCTAAATACTTAAATATATGAACCACTGATCAGTTTGAATTTTTTTTTCAGCAATTCCTTTTTTAATGAATTTAGCATAT
The DNA here is from genome assembly GCA_903066815.1 of Brachyrhaphis roseni. Taxonomy (NCBI): domain Eukaryota; kingdom Metazoa; phylum Chordata; class Actinopteri; order Cyprinodontiformes; family Poeciliidae; genus Brachyrhaphis; species Brachyrhaphis roseni. Next base: position 26,924 of record CAEFZY010058897.1, read on the forward strand.
GATGCATATTTAACTTCTTTGACATGTTTTTTACTCAGTTCTTGCATTATGTTAATATCATCTTTGCATATTTTGAGCGATCAGGGAAAAATAGCTATGTTGCACTCATTGGTAGTAATAACTCCTCAACAAACACAAGTACAGCTCAAATCATCTGAACATTGTGGAAAAGTCACTTTTTTCAATCATTTCAGGAAGCGAAACATACAGGTTTTTTGATGCTATGGTATACAGATACTAAAGAACCAAATTTCAGTGTCTCGGAAAATGTGAATATTAAATAAGAGCAATAAAAGAAGATACTTCTCACAAATATGTCAAGTTTCTGAAAAGTATGTTAATTTCAGTACTTGGTTGCGTCTACTTTTGCAAGCCTTCAGGTCACCTTCATTACTGGGTCTGGTGTCTCTGGTCTTCCTCTTGACTCTCAGTGGCGTTGAGCTCAGATGAGTTTAAAGGTCATTGGCCGATCAAGCGCAGTAACAGCGATTGCAGTTACTGATCGCTGTTACTTAAAGTCGTCTTTAAGCTAAGAAGCTTAAAGACGACTTCTAATTTAAGCTGATATAACTTTAAAAATATTGCAAGAATTATGTTACTGGATTCAGAACGAGACACAACAAAATGTGTGCATGCCTTGTAGTAGGTTCTATTTTTAATTATATCCTTAAGGGCATAAAAAAGTAGGAAGCTGCAGTTCATCCCAAATTCTGCTGCTAGAGTCTTAACACAAAGAGACAAACACATTCTACAATAGCAATGGGTCTCTGTTTTGAAAAAGAGTGATTTATCACTTTATTCTATCTAGTAACCCTTTACCTAAACTTTTAATGGTAAGGTATGTCCATTTAATTCTTTGTTATAATGCATTTCTTAGCCGCAGTAACAAACTTCAAATTGTTTTAACAAATCATGAAGTACGTGTCAGTCTGCCTTGCCTTTCGAATGAAAAAAAGTAGTTCTACATGCATGACTATCACCAAATGAGTATATTTAACTCATCTGCCAGGATTATTAAGTATAAATGTATAAGTTAACAGTTGAGTAAGATGTATGTTTTAAATCATATAATGCAAAAGTGACACAATTTCACCGTAATAAAAACAAAACCAGAAATTAAATTATTTATTGATATAAACACATAGATGTTACATGTAGTTCTAATATGAGAAACAGTAAATTCATTTGAGTAAGACTGGGAAGTTGTTTAAGTAGTTCAATGTTTGAAGAGGTCATAAGATAATAGTTAGTAATAAGAGTATTCTTATGGAAAACAAATTGTGGACATGGATGTGGACTTAATATTTTTGTTCTAGGCATGAAGCGATGACAAAAATTGTTCATCTTAGTAGATGTTACTCGGTAAGACGTCAGAGGGTAAAACCCATTGGCAAAGGAATCACCAGCCATAGATAGAAGTTCTTCCAGGAATCCAACCGATCCTGTGATGACAGAGAGATAACCTGAACTTTAACATTTGCTTTAATTGTTGTGGACACCGGCTTTAGAAACACTTAAAGTGACACACACCTTATGCTGCAAAGACCTTACCCTCTGCTCCTAATTTTAGGATAGCAACCAAAAAAACAGCAAAAAACAGGTGTTTAGTGATCTGAGAATATTTCCTGCAATCTAGACGTATACGCAGAACATTCATATACAATATCAGCTCCTTAAAACACTTTATATTAAAATAAGCCACCAAATTGTCCTTGTACCGATGTGAAGAGAAAATCTTACATGTTAAATTACTGTATGTTCTGAAATACGTTCTTGTCACTGCTGCTGAGTCTTGGAAATGTGATTAAGTCACCTGACTGAGTGCAGCAGAAGACATTACAGATTTAATTTATGGGTGCTCCCACTTAGACCCTGTCAGTGGGAGAGGCCAACTATTCCAAGTTTAGTGACCTCCATGTATGGACAGCCTTCTCCATTTAAGTCATAGAGGAAGCTGGTGCTCCCTCTGCCCTTATATATGTGTCACTTGAACTAGATGGAGTTTTACAGTTTTATTTGCATGGCATGTGGGTGATAAAGATCCAGGTACAACTGCCGCAGACCTATTTTGAACTCACTTCCATACATAGTGAGTATAAAAATTAAGCAAAATCAGAATTCAGATCATTTTGTCACCTGTGTTAGTGAAGATGTTAATCTATTTCTTGTCCGCGTCTGGATTTGCTGGCTCTGTTAAACAGAAAGTTCAAGTTATTTACAGTTGAAACTTAAACACTGGCGCAAACACAAAGCACATGTTTAATGAATAAACTCAAAGCGACGGTAAAACCTCAAATTCTGATCTTACGTTTGACATCCAGCTTGCAGCTGATGATTGCTTCTCCATGATCATTTATGGCTCTGCAGGAGTAAACACCACCGTCAAAGTTTCCAGGTTTCCTGATCTCCAGAGAGCAGATGCCCTGGACGCAGATCTGCCTGAACTTGGGGTCATCTCCGATAATCATCTGGTTCTTCATCCATTCAATCTTGGGCTTTTGGAAAACAAATTAGCACAATGTCACATCACAAAACCAGCAAACAATTAGCGTGCTTTTTTAAGACTTGAGCCAAGTGGCAAGACAAAACACGCTTTGACTGAAGAAGACACACAGTACACTCTTGGTATGGGACTTTTAATGACAACGATATGGTGAGAACCTCCCAGGGCTCCACACAGAATGTTAAACATCCAACCAAGCTTCCCCATCCCCCTGCTTCTCCTCTTCCCATGCCTCAAAAAAGAATTCTGTTGACATTTCGCTCTGTTGGTGACCCAGCTGATTATTAGCCAAAAGAGAGGGTGAGAGGTTCAGGTGGCAAGCTAATGAAGGCAGGTGAATATCTTCCACATTGTCAACTCAAAGCCTGTGTACTGGAAGCAATGCTAGGGCAATGAAGGGAATGCTGACAAGTAGCCAAAGTAGGTATCTTATAACAAAATAATATGCCTTAAGATCTTCTAAGTCACTTTTGGACAGTCAATCCCATCTGCTCTCATTTGACAATGTCAATAAAAGTGTCATAATTTCATATCACTGGTAAACAACAGACAGCAGATGAGGCATTACTCTGATATCTGTGATAGTGGAAAAATCATTAAACAGATTATTTGCCCTATTGCTTCTGTGTGCCTGTTGCTAGTGGTGTAGAGTCAACAAATTTCCTTTGGGCTAAAAACTAAAACAGAAATTTTTTTAAATGAGTGCTACAATATAAAATACATAATCTCGAGTGGATTTTAGCTTTAAACCTTTTGGGGTCTATGGTCACGGCAGCATGAACAGGTTACAAAATGTCTAAAGCATGATAGAAAACTTCACTTCAAAGAACAGATTTCACTCTTTCTCAGTTTTTCTTAAGATAACTCCCTTCTTTACCCCCCAAAAAATCTTCATATCCTATTTGCATTATTTTTTAACTTATCAACTGCAGGATGTACCATAAAGAATTACAAGGGTACCTTGGGGAATCCCCTGACGGAGCATAGCAGCTTGGTGTTGTAGCCAACAGTGGTAGCTCTGTCGCTCAGAGACGTGGTGAACTTTGGTGCTTCACTGAAGTCGTGTTCCTTATATTCAGGAGGCTTGTAGTCGATACCTGAAGAATCAAGAACAGTCTAGAGTTTACTTTGTGTTGATGTTGCCTACCTCAAAAAATCTGCTCAGTATCTGAATTAAAGAGTAATACAAGAAAAAAAAATTCTGCTTGAATAACACCAACAGGAGGATTTATTTAACAGCATTTCTCAATTGTCTCCAAACAATTAATTCTTATCAAGACAAAATTTGTCCCTCATTTTGAAGGACTGCACCTTTATACATTTGAAATGACTTACATAAAAGTCCATAAATTTGTGAAATTAGGTCATTAACACAATATACTTAATAGGAACCAAATAACTAATAATTAGGGGTTAATATATTAACATCCAAGTCTTTAAAAAGCTGGTGAAAAAATAAATGTTTTGTATCCTAGCAGACAAAAAAAAAAAACTATCTCACTATTATACACTCTTTTCAACAGTTTGTGAATTTATGACCTAAGATTAAGATTTTGAGACTGATTAACAATTTGTGCACTGGTTAAAAAGATCTAAAAGACGATAGGGAAAAATAGCAAACTACAGCCAGAGTACCCTAAGGATTTTATTTTTTTCGGAAGTCTGGACATAGAAGGGGGCATTAATACCACAACAATGGCGACTTTGCAGCCAATGTCTGGGCGACCCAGATTGGTATCTTGTGCTTTTGTGAAAGCTAATGGAAAAATAAATCATAACTCCAACCAATGTGCCACTGAAGTGGGCTTTGTCCTCCTCCAACATTATTCTCATTTATAGTAGGGTGGAGCATTTTCACCTTTTTTATACAAAATATGAAAAATACTGCTTTAGGTGCCATTTGTCAAAACTCCTGTACATTTATATTTTATTTTGGGGAAACACAGTTAGGGGGGGGTCCTAAGGTGACTTTAAGAAAGTATTTAGGATAAAAAATATAGCTAATAATAGTAAATAAAAAAGATAAAATGAAGTAGAGGGTTGAAATAAGTTATTTTCTTAAATAATCCAAAACTGACACAAAAACCTAATTAATTTCCAAACAGTTGTGTCTCTTCACAAGTAGTAAAAGGAATTTACTACTAGTTTGGGGTAGTGTAATTGCTGGTAAACTGTTAGTTTGTGGTTTACTGATAATTATTGGAAAACTTGTTTGAAAGAAAGAATTCAGTACAGCTATCAGTGTTTGAAAACTTATTGAACAAAGATTTAAAAGTAATGGTGAAAAGGACTTACTGCTAATGTTGATCACTAACTGGCTTCTGTGCTGCATCCATTTCTGTTTCGGTACTCCCTCCTACTATATTTCATCATTTTACTGCTATTATTCAGAAATAATTTATTTCTTCAATATTTTGGTAATAAAAAAAAATAACTTGAACAAGAATCTCATTTAATGTAGCAAAGACTTTTAAACTGAGCAGTCAACACGTTCTTACCAATTGGCTCCCTTTATTTATTAATGGAAGTAGCTAATATCAGCAGACAAACTGTTACCTGTTTTCAGAATCTTGGCCTCTGCCTTTGTAACAGCAGCTGAATCGCTCATTCCACATTTGTTCTCAGAAAATACTCTGAACTTGTAAGTGTTGCCCATGATGAGGTCAGAGATGGTGGCATTCAGTCTGTGGTAATGCTCCAACACAGTGAACCAATCCTGGAAAACAAACAAAACAAAAAAAATGACAGCCGACCTCCAAACAAATACTGAAGGAACCAAGCTTCCAATACTGCCAATACTGTTCACGTCACGTGTTTAAGGCATATTAGTATAAATGTAGGTGTTCTCAGAAAGTTTTGAGGGTTTGCCATAGCATGATAAAGTTATGGAGAAGTTTAAATCAGGGTTAGGTTATTAAATAATATTGAAAGCTTTGAAAAGCTCATAGAGAAACTGAAAAATAGAAAAGAGTTTGCACAACTGCAAGTAAAGAGAACCATGGAGGAGCTGCACAGATCCACTGCTAAGGTGGAAGAAATAGAAAGCTATTACTCGTGCAATCCAGAAAGTTATTGAAACAAAGCATTAAGAAGTATGCAGTTTGCCACAAGTCGTGTAGGGAACAACACAGACAGAAGAAAGTTGTTTACTACAAAGTGGTGTAGTAAATAACTGACACCACCTTGAATAAAACTACCACACAATGAAACATGGTGATAGGACAGTTGGGTAGTGGAGATGTTTTTTGTTGCAGAGACAGGAAATTTAGTCAGAACTCATGGAAAGCTGTAAGGAGCTAACGACCTTGCAATCCTGAAATGAAATATGCCAGTGAAAAAAAGCTACAGAAATATCCCAAAATATGTGCACCTGTACTTAAAACAAAAGTTGTGGTTCTCAGAGGAACCTTAATGCAAATGTTTTTGGATTTTTATTTGTAAATGACTTAAAACGTTTTGTAGACTATTGATACAGTTTAGTAATGTTGAGAACTTACTCCAGTCTTTTTGTCAGCCTTCTGGATTGTATATCCTGTGATCTCAGTGTTTCCATTGTCTTTGGGTACAGTCCATTCCAGAGCAACATTGAAACCCCAGGTGTCAACAATCTTCACACTGGAAGGAGGCCCTGGCAGCTCTGTGGGCCATGATTAACAAAAATCAATAACAGATTGTACCATTTTAAATCTCACCTTTGTGTGTGCTCATTTTACTCACCAACAATCTGAAGGGTCAGTGAGGCCTTGTCTTCAAAGCCCTCCACTTTCACACACATCTCATACACTCCGGAGTCATCTCTCTCGGCTGCACGGATGAACAGGATGCTGTCTCTTTGGGTGCTGCGGATGTTCACTCTCTTTGGGTCCAGTGCCGTGCCGCTCTTTGTCCAAGACACCTCAGGTTTGGGTTTACCCTGAGAAAAAGAATTTGTTTATATTATGTTTATATTGTGTTGTGTTAGATATTGTGTGCTTACTGTGAACGGGATGGTCAGGTTGATCTTATCCCCAGCATGAGCGACGTATCTCTGCCTAAGGAAACGAGGCAAACGGACCTTGGGACGATCTAAGGAAATAGAAATGACAAATAAGTCAATAAATTATGTAAAAAAATAACTTCATACAAAATTTAGTTTTGTCTTGGTCTTTAAAGAACATGTTAACTCCAAGGTTAAAATACTGCCTTCCCTTACATCAGGGGTTCGATCAGAAAAAAACAGAACATGAAACCAACTGGATTTTGTACAAATGACAACAATGACAATTTAAACTGTGCATAGTATGTGATATAAATTGATGTGCAGTTAATAGCAAATGTATTTTGTTGATGCATTTGCTTCTACTTTACTGTGTGGCTAAAACCACTATAGATATTTACATCAACTTTACAATTACTTCTTCTTGTCCTCATTAGACATGAAATCAGGCAAAATGTTCTCTGTTCTAGTTTAGTTAGGACTACCGAAAAATGTTATATTGTCTGCATGCCAGGATAAACAGAGGAGGATCTTTATAAAGAAAATGTGATCGCAATAATCAAATCTATACGATGAAATATATTTTCATAATGTAGAGAAATTACCTTTTAAACACTTAGGTCTGCCGTCATAACCATCTCACAATCGTTTGTAATAATTTACTGAGATAACAGTTTGCATAGTCAAATTCTTTCTCAATGATAAAGAAAGGTTAATGGTACAACTTCAAAATCATAGTAATGTGGCCTTGACTTATGTCTGGATGAATGAGAGTGGGTCATGACTTGTTGCATAAACAGCTTTTCATTTCATGTTTGTTTTAATCAATTCAGTTCATTTCGACATATTCAAGTTTTTTTTGAAAGCATATAACATAAACACTGGAAACAGACTGTTGTGACTAAATTAAGTTCCAGTAGAAGTAAACTGACACATTTTGCATCAATTGTACGGTTGATTGATTCATTCGTTCCTTATTTGGTCATGCACAAGAATAAATATGTCCAATTAAAACAAAGAAGTATGAATTCTGGACAAGGGTTTTGAATTGCCACCTTCTTCAAATTCAATAAATGTTCTCTTGTTTTTCTTCTATGTGTTCAATGTTTTTCACTAATAGACAAAATAAAATCTTTTTTAACAGGTTAGACAACAAAGTCAAACATGATGAATTACATTCTTAATGAATTGTAAAAGTTTACCTCCTTCCTTTACCCTCTGTATAAAGTCCTATCTCATTAAAAGTTGAAAGTAGCTGATAATCTCTAGTATATATATAATGACTATCATGGGTAGTTAGTCATTATGACTTAGGATGTGATACAGAAGTCATACTGTTGGGAACTTGGAAGTATCTTGCTTGAGCTCACCACCTGCTGAGTGCAGCATAACTACATTTGTCAGGACTCTAAATAAAGAAGGGATACTATAGCACTCACTATGTCAGCTCTACCCTTGACATGAAGTTTGCAGATGATAAGGAACTACTAGCTACAGCTCAACAGCAGCCAATTTATAGACATACAATCAATTGTATAGAGTAAAATTTGGTAAAGAAAATAAAAATGTTTATATTTCAGAATTCTAGCAGTAAAGTTAAAATAAACTTAACAGTTAGCGCCTTTTGACATAGTAGAGACAAGGATCAGTCTTAATGAGCCTTCCCCTGTAAAGTCTATAGCATGTTGCAAAATAAACAGCGAATTGCAAGAGCCGCTATGAGATTTGGGTGCCATCTGAGAAGTCAGAGTCACCACCCTGTTTCTTGGAGACTGGAATTCACCACCCCTACTTCTCTTCACAGCCCCCACCTGCTTTAGGTCCAATCACTTGACACCATCAATCTTGCAGAAATTAGCCTGACCCTTTCCTCAGCATGGATCCTGGCAAAGATCCTTATGCACTGCAGACTCTCAGTAAAAACTATTTGCTACCAGCAGGTATATCGCAGCTATTTTCCAAAGATGTGCAGCAATTCTGCCAGAAACCATTAACAAAATTGTTGCTAATTGTGGACCATCTGGTATGGTGAACACTGTCTGCTGCCAGTTGAGTCGGGATCATGTTGCCATTCCACCCACTTTGCCTCTACTTCTTTAAGCATAAAACAACAAGAGAGATAACGAAAGATACACAGCTCATTTTTTCAAATCCTCAGAGTCCAACCGTCATCTTACCAGAAACTGCCACAGATTAACACTGTTAGGTGTAGAGGATCCTGAAAACTGTTAGTTTAATCTCACAATCCAGCAGGTTAGAACAGTGTTTCAACTAATCATGGAAGGGAGTCATAGGGAAACGGTTTATCGCATTAATGCTGCAGGTATGTGCCAACAGGAGAGGGAAGTCGAGAACAAAACATTGATGACCTTTTTTTGCATTTTACAACTCCATCCATCCATCCATCCATCCATCCATCCATCCATCCATCCATCCATCCATCCATCAACCAATCAGCTGGTCCCCACTTCCAGCTGTCATTAGGTTAAAGGTGGAGCCAACCCATTACAAGGCAACAGAGATACTGGCAGAACTTTGCAACCCGTCCTACTAAATTAATAAACGTGAAATATTTAAGCCAAACCCAAATTTAATGTGTTCCAAAATGGTTGCACCTGCAAAAAAGCCTTAACATAATACACATTGTGTGTTTTTCTCTTCTGTAATAATGGTTTCTTTACATCTTTGTATTACGTATTTATCCACTGGTTGGCATTGTTGTCCTTACTCCTGCGGTGACATGCTTTACTGATGCAGCTTATACTTTGTTAAATAAGAATAGCATGGAAATAAAATGTTGCTTTTAGTCCTCTGCCCCCAAGAAACACAGAAAAAAGCTTTTCTTACCTGCAACTTCCTTCACCAGTACAGGCTCTGGGAGGGTGACAGGGGGGCTGCGGCCTCCTTCATTCACAGCCACCACACGGATCTTCAGGCGGTCACCGGTGGTCTGGTTCTTGACGACGTAGCGACTGGACTTCTGCAGATCCTCGTTGACTGCTTTCCAGTCCTCAGCTGGATGGAAAATTGACATATAATGAAGTTTATTGAATGTTTTACGTATGCAGGAGCTATTTCATAGAAATTACATTAAGATATGGTTCTCTTTCTGGACCCCAAAAAACACATTTGCTCTAATTGGATTTATTTATTTTTTCTAGCCATCAAAATGTTTTTCAGACAAACTGATTTAAAGTAATACAGTTTTGTTTAGATTTTTTTTTTTTTTAATTTGTTGGCATTATTGAGATAACAATGCTCACAATGAAACATTTCTGTTAGCTTCTTGCTTTTCTACTGCTTTAACATCACTTCTCCAGAGAAGTACACGTTAATTGACATTGTTGCCCCTACTTTAGACACTCATGAATGTCGGAACTAGAAATAATGCCATGTTTATTTTGCAAGAAAATAACACCCAGCAGCTATGGACAATGTCTACAGTTGACAAAACACATTTTGCATGAACTGCTAGAGATGCAAAGTCAAAAGGAGTCCAAAGTTTAAATAATCATTGTTGTTATGTTTTCTTCAGCTACTGACGTTTACAATGTGTTTAAATGAGAGAAAAAAAACAAAAAAAACCTAAAATGAGTAACTCCTTTATTTGCTTGATTATAGCATTCTGTACATTGTAATCTTAGTCTAGACTATTTGGTCTACCATATTGTTTTTTTTTTAATTATTTAACATTCTTTTCTCTTTACTTTCTGCCCAGCAGTGAATGTTTTTTCCCCTTCACTACAAAGGCAGAATGTTTTCTGCCTTTGCAGGTCACAACCAAAAAGCTATGGGACAGTTTAGGTAAATAATGCCTAGTAAAGACAGCATACTGCAAACTTTTGTAATTGAAATAATAGTACATACAAATTGTGTATTTAACAACTAATCACTTTGTGTGTGTTTTCTAAATGAAGCCTTCACTCAGCCACTGCTGAGATTAGCCTGCTACTGTAAGTCTAAAAGCAGGACCTCCAGCAGGACCACATCAACCCTGACATGCCTCTTCCCTTCTAGGGAAGAGGCATGAGTTAGGTAGCTCATGATATAACCGAGAGGCTGACACTTCAGGGACAGCTGCAACTGATCTGGCTGACCCAAATTAAAACACCAATTTCACATTTTCCTCAATGGATCTAAAATACTATTAGAGATTGTGTTGAAAACTGAGACCGTAAGATACTTGCACATGCCAAAACCAAAATCAGCTGTCTACAGTACATCTTTCACAAGATGTGAAATATGTCTTTTCACAGGTCAGCCTTTTATTGCACACAGTATAGGGCAGACAGGGACTTACTTCCATCCTTGCAAACTTCAATGACATATCCGTCCAGACCAGAGTCCCCAATGGTCTCAGGCTGGCTCCAAATGATGGTCACTGAATTGTCATTTTTATCTTCAACAAACAGATCCACAGGGGCGCTTGTGGGCTCTAGGAATAATCATTGAAACATTGGTTAATTAGCTAAAGAGGATTTTACTCTTATTGATCTTTTTCTTTTGGAGCAGAGTCTCACCTTTGGGTGGAGGAGGTGGAGTGGGTGGCTTAGGCTCTGGTGCAGGTGCCTCAGCAGGAGCTTCCTCTGATGGTGAAAAGAGAAATGTTTTATTGTTTGCAAAAATAATTAGCAGTTCTAATTTACAGCAAGTTTTGTGTACATTTGTGCTCATATTTTTAATAAAAAATACCATCAGCATTTGACTCTGCAGCTGGAGCAGCGCCCTCTGTGGCTGAAGCAGAAGCAGCTATTATTAAATGTTAGATTTTATTAATTAGCGCTTTAAGCAGATGGGACATGTTTTGACAAATTATTATGCGTGTCTTGCAACTGTCAGCTTGAGAAATTATAATAAAGAAGCCAAATAGTGAGCTGAGCTTTAGCGAGAATAGGATGACGGCTTATAATTTTGCTATTTCGGTTTTTGCATTTTACCATCAGCAGCATTAGTGGGTGTTTTCTTTTCCTCTGCAGCAGGAACAACTGGTGATGTTAGTAAAAGACACTACAATTTAGAGAAGCTAGCTTTCCTGTAATAGGAGGTTGGTTTAAGATTAGACGCTCCACTTGCTGCTGTTATACTTTTAGCAGGGACCACAGTTGCTGCAAAAGCAGCTGATGATTCCTCAGTAACAGGTGCAGCAGCTGACTTATATGTGGAACCAAAAGTACCACTATTAATATATATATATATATGTACTAATTAGTAAAATTTGTCAAGATTTAAATAGGAACAAATTCATGTATTTTGTTTTAGATGCACAATTTAACAAATAAGCATATGCAGAACACTATATAGTAATATTTCATTGTGTATTCTATCATTTTATGGGGGTGTGTTGCAGCACGTCATGAATTTATCTTAACTCTAAACCCTAACTCTGAAAGTTAGTGAATGAATTCAACACTGTTCTAGTCAAGATGATTGGTTAGGGTTAAGGTTGACCAATCAATCTTATTTGACAAACCATCATTCCTGTCACGTTTTGGAGCTCTACAGAAACAGTAAAGTGCTGGCGGATACAGCTAATTGGCTTTGCCATCCACATGGCGAATTTGCCATAAGAATCAGAAACAAGTGATAGGCTGTAACAAGTAAATGTAGATTTAAAATCGATATAATGCAGTAAAGCTTAGCAATCAAAGAAAACAAACAAACAAAATGTTGCAGCAGAAGCGGCAACTCAGCTCTATTAGTGAAAGCAGTATAGCGGGAGTAGATGTTAGAGTGATTCGATTATAGTAAATATATCTAAATAATGTCTTTTTTTAATTTTTACAAAGGTACTAGGTTTTAATGAGTCCTTCACCTGAATGCTTATTAAATAATGTGCTATTAACAGCGAATTTCCATAAACGCGTGGAAGCCAATGAAAGAAGGCACTTTAGATTATTACAATGCTCTCTGGTTGATTTTAAAAGCCTGGGAATTTGTGCGTAAAGGTAACGTAGCTCTTACCAAGACGGGCACAAACATATTACGATTAATTTAACTTCTTATAAATATATCCAAGGGTCCTCCACGGAAAAATAAAAATAATAAAAAATTAAACTATTGTTTGCCCTGAATAAGTCAGCGTGGTGCCACGCCGCTGCCGACATTACCCTCTGCAGGGGCCTCTCCCTCAGCCGGAGCGGCCTCCGCGGGGGCTTCCTCCACAGGAGCGGGCTCAGGGGCGGGTTCGGGAGCCGGCTCTGGGGCTTTTTCCTCCTCTTTTTTCTCTGGTTCTTTCTTGGCCGCCTTCTTGATCGGGGCAGGCTTGGACGGCATGTTGGAGGTCGCAGCGAATTCCCAACTCAGTTAAGTCCTTCAGACTGTATCCAATGCCATCATTCCTCTGGGGGATACAAGGCTTATATACCGCTCTGCACGATAAGTCGCCGCCCCTTTAATGAGCTGCATGTAATAGACACTAAACATGACGGATGACTCAGAACATCATGTCAAAAGAGAATCAGCATCTTTAAATCTTTCTTGACATCATATTTTGCAATTAGTCTGTATGATAAAGTTTACATTCATTACTAGTTGCTGTATTTTATCAAAACAGATTTCTCTTCTAAATGAGATTTTAGATCTCAGAGACAACCTATGTATATACATTTTATCTGCAAATAAAATTTAGCAAATAAAATCTGATCTATCCAAGTATTTTACCTATAATGTTTTTGGAGTCAAAATGCACACATTAAGACAAGAAATAAATATGACATGTATTTTATTAAATGCCAACAAACAGTGATGAGTGGATGAAAGCCTTCAGGAGCACCATTTATCCATCTATTGGACCCAGCTCTGATGAAATATATTTTTCTATAGGATGCTTTCTTTTTCCACCTCAACGCTTGTTGCTGCATCCAGAATGTTGACCAACTGTATTTACAGTCTTTACATCGATGTCCTGTACAAAGTAGATAAATCAAATTTTACAAAGGATTATTTTAAAAAAAGAAATATCAAATATTCGAGTATTTTAAAAAAGAAAATTTCTAATATGATTTTTTTTTCTAAAGTATATGGTAAGGTGAACTTTTTTGTCTCATCACACGGCAAGTTTACATGCATTTACAACACCTATGAACCCTTAACATATGCACATCCGTGACATTACAAACAGCAAAACTTTTTTTAAAATCTTAGTTTAGTCCACAACAAGCTTTGCAAAAATATGACTATTCAGCAACCTGTATTGGCCTAAGAAATCAGATTTAGAACTGATTTAGGCTCGGTTTGATCTTAAATTGTCTTTGACAATTCATAGCTTAAGTTACATTTCTTCTTCTTGTCATTCATAAACATAAAATGTATCAAACAGCTTACAATTCTTACCTATATTTTGAACCCTGTCTTTAAATTCCAACTACCTTAAGGCTATGTCTGACTGGCTGAAACAAACTTTTATCACTTGTTTTCTTGTGATAAATTTTGATCCAAATCAGGAACTTAGGAAAGACTAGATGAGAGCACAAAGCAACTGCATGTGAAGTTAAGACTTCTGCCAATTGCCGACACCAGTAGAAGTTGCTGCATAGTCCAGATACACCAGTAAGCAAACACAAATCACAGTTTATACAGAGCAACAGGCACAACAACCAGAAAATGAGATGAAAAGCTGGACCTGATGGCTTTAGTCAACCTGCAGAAACGGGTTGGAGTGTGGCCACTGGCCATTTGATACCTGGAATATTTACAGCAATGAAGCTAACTGGTATTGTTTTCTCTTCAATCAAATAATTTGTACCAGCCAAAGCAGCAGAAACACAATCTAAATGGTTACACTTCCTTATCCTGCTGTCATTAAAGTGGTCCAACATTCAATCAGCTAAAATAATGGCCAGTTTGGGATGATGGATATTGCACAACCATATATCCTACATTTCATGTATACTTCAAAAGGACCTCTTTACACAATTCTACATCGAGCACCTAATAAAGTTTTTATCTGTGTCTACATAACACTATTTTGCTGTGTCGCGTACCCAGATTATTCTCAGAAGAATACTGTACGACACAGAAGAGGGTACACACGACACATTGTCTCACGTTACTTCAGAACGTCTTCAACACTATTTAACATGTAAGGTCATATTTCCGGTTTGACAGAAATGACACCAAACGTTTTGCTAACCTACTCTGCAATACAATCTTAAAACATTTTGGGGCCATTTTTTTTAAAGCATCATATAAATCTAACCAATACTAATATGCATGACTGGTGAGAGACTGTTCAGTTTGTGGTGGATGAATTCACCATGTGCAGCTTCAGAGTCGCTCTGCTCAGCCATTGTTAAACGTGTTTTGAAGTACTTTGATAAGGCTTCTTTGAAGAGCACCTACTACATGATACTATTGTACACTTAAGTGTTTCATAAACATTCATAGCTGAACTTAGACTAAGTTGACAGTCAATATGCAAAGTTAAAGTAAAATATTTGGTTCAGTATATTAGATTTTTTGCACCAACTAATGCAGATAAATAAACTGCAACACAGCCTGATTGTATGTACACATTATATATACAATACCATGGGGAACATTTGAAACAAATGTGCTCTTTTGAAGATAAATTACAATCTGAATTGGATTCAGTAAGCATTCACTCATTTGTTTTGATCAAACAGTGTTTCTTATCTTATGTTATCCCTGTGTAGTAAGCATCTCATACCTGATATTTATGGCAGCCTTAGTGGCACTGCTTGTCTTCTACGAAATAAAACTCTAAGTGCTTCATAAAAGTGGTGTGTACAGCCACAGAGCAATTAAATCACATCTATATTTAAGCTCAGTTTTATATAAAAGAGTATGACAGCAACATTTCCTATGAAATCAAAAAAAATTAAAGTTTAATCATTTTCATTATAAAATTATAATGATGAACTGAAATAACAATATATAGGAACCTGGGGAAATAAAGAATTCCTGACTGAATAGTTGTAATAATATTGATGAAAGCACCAGTAAACTCTGCTTAGGTTGAGGTGACATGAACATCTCTGCTGTTAAGGCATTTTTCACCTGCTGGAGTTGTAAAGTTCAAGATTGCATATGTATTAAGAATTGGCCTTCAAAGGCTTTCTGTATACAGTAGATATGTACCAAAGACTTTTGCGTTTAACAGTAGTGTCTGTCATGCTGTCATACTCTTTTCCAAAACAAGGTCAATGCTATTAAGGTAAGAGTCATTTGATGAGAACTCACTATCTCAGGACGCACTTAAGGAGAAAACAGGATGGACGGTGCATGTTTTTGTAGGAATCCCCTGATTTGGTGCAAACACCAATGGATTTCAGCGTAAACAGTTAGCACCAATCTAATAGTACTGAGGGCAAATATGGTGGTAAATTGTTATACATAGTCTTGTTATAGAATATAGCTTTCTATTTATTAGAGCTTCAGTGTTCATATATGCATGTGTTTTAATAATCTGAGTCTAAATTGAAAAGTTTCATCCACTCTCTATGGTAATGATAGTTAAACTCTCTCCAAAATCATTTCCCAAAGTTCATTTCTTCCAGATCATACACTGCTCCGACACAGTGAAACACATAAAATTAAGTAAAATCTTTACTGGTGGGTCATTAAGTCTGAGTTGTCTGTTCAGAGCTTAGGCAGATCTTCTTTATCTGGAGATTCAATGTAGTTAGCAGCTTCTTGAAGTTTCAGAAGCATTGCCATCTGCAAAAAAAGGAAATAATTCAGAAACAAGAATGCATATCAAAAAAGTGACTCAAAGTTCATAACATGTCACATTCTTCCCTACCAGAGGATCAGATTCCATAGAGCTGGGCGGAGTTTCTTTGTGAGGCCTCTCCTCACTGGACTGACACGGGCTACTAGAGCTGATGCTGGGAGGAGGTAGATGGAATAGCTTTGCCTGGTCCTGCTGGGCGGACGGCCATGGCAAGGTGCCCCTCACCCACTCCACCGGGTCCTCCCATACTGCCTTCTGGCCATGAACCTGAAGAGGTGCAAACACCCAGAAATGCGATGTAAGGCATGAAGTCATCACTGAAAGACAAATTGTACTGAAATGAAAGAGGTCAAAGACTTTAAAAATAGCAGATAATTTGTTGCAGTTTCTTTGCATCTTTGCCTAGTTTACTGCTGTCCTCTGCAGTGCTGCAGTTTCATAAAGAGGAGTGCTGGACAACACAATGAAAAGCGTAACACTGAAGTGAGGGAATACTCGGCTTGGGGATAGTTGTTATCTGTCCTGGCTGACAGAAGGAAATTATGCTCCAAGACAACCCACACATAAAAACTACAGGTCTCACTCTCTTCAAAATGTTTTTGCAGAAGCTTTTAGGTCGAACTACGCCAGTGATGATCACAAGCTTCAAAATGAAGTTGTTTTATGTTTTTTTTGTTATGTTCATAAAAAGGTTTTGTCTCAATGTCTGTGAATATACATAGTTAATGTAGAAATTCACGGTATGATAAATTCATGATTATCTTTAAATCTAAATACTGATTTGCGTGGCAACCAAATCCGTGAATCTGTCCTTTTACTCATTGGTGTGGATCTTGGCATGCAGACAGGCACTTTCACTGCAGTAAAAGATTCCTGATATTACCAGGATGCAGGAAGCCTGAAAATTCTATTTTTTCTTAGAATAGTAATTCAGTTTTTATTGGTCTCTAAGGTGATGTGGTTCTCAACTTTATCAAAGCAGCAGAAATGATCAGTTATATGCAATAACTTCATTCCTGGAAGCAGATTCTGGCAGAAGGAGGAACCTTAGAAGAACCCGTTAAGAAAGTTTGTCCTACTGGGTCAGTGGATTGGCAACACATTCAGAACTGCCATTAATATTTTTTATTTCCAGTACACACTTTGCAACACTGATCCAATTTAGCTTTTTTTTTTTTTTTAAGAATTTTGTTTTGTTTTTCTTCTATGCCTTGAACTTGTGCTCAGTGTCCATTAGTAACTTTCTTTAAGAATATCACAGCATTATGACATAATCTGTAGATATTCGGATTATCTATACAAATGGTAAACGGATTTACCATTAGTTTTTTTCTGATATTTGCAAGCTCACTAAATTAGCAAGTGGGCTTCATTTGCTTTGTCAGTGAAACACGTTTATTTTTGCCTGCTTTACTTCTAATCAGTGGAAAATAAATAGTATGTGTTAGTTGGATTGCTAACAAATCCATTGAGTTCAGCATCTACTAGCCCCTTCTTTTTTACATTCTTTCCATTTTAATTAATGTGTTGTCAAAAAGCTAACCCTGGGGAAATTACAGAAATCTATTATTCTACTTTAAATTTGTGATAATGATCACCCAGTGCCAAGGTCAATAATTAATACTTCAGCCTCATTTTAATAGATTGAAATATTGGTGGGCTTATAACCTTAAAATAATTTAATTTAGCATACTCTTCCTTCGTATGCCTGCTGTGCTAGTGCTCTGATTCCAGCAGTGCTAAATATCCTATTTCAGCAAAAGCCCCATTTGTGAAGATATCTTACCTTGACACCATCTTTTGCTCCTTCTTGCAGATATGGAATAATAGAGTGGTTCCACAGATCAATGAACCAAGACTGAAATTCATCAACTGAAACTGGGCAAGACAGGAAAAAGCAAGGGCCTGAAGAGAAGTCAAAAAAAGAAGAGAAGATATAAATCACACACATAATTGCCAAAGAAAAATATGTAATAGGGGTTTTCTCTTTTGTGTTTTCCATACCAATGAGAAAATCTGATGTGCTGTGCTTCTCTAGGAAGGTGTGCAAATGATACCACAGTTTAGGAACCCAGTCTAAAACCCTGACGAGGTCTTCGTTGGTTAAGCTCCTTTCATCTTCTGACTCCATGAGCTTCCGGTGCAAATATCGAGTGAGGAAGCCATTAGCTGGTTCCACGTTGTTGGAAAAGGTCACCATTCTGAAACAAATATTTCACACAATGAAAACTAATAGGATATTTTTGCACAAATAGAAAACCAGGAAATTACATGAATGGAAGTCTTATAATGTCAGACTTGACATTATAACATGTCAATTCTGACATGTTATAATGTCAGACTTGATATATGTGGTAATCCAGTCTATAACATTATGAAAAGGATATTCTTTATCTTTATCAAGCTTTCATCTAAAACCAACCTGAAGCTTAGATGCAGGCTGTGGTTTGCCGTCATCTTCACTGGCTGATTGCTGGTTCCAATAATGTAGGGACTAAATGCACAGACAAAGTTACAGATGCAAGATCATTTCAACATAATCTCTAAATATGATTTCAGTCTGTGTGTGTAATTTTACCATTTGTGATATTTGCAGGTTAGAGCACCATTAACAAGTTCACTGATGGAAACTGGATCGTGAATGTCATCTAAAATAACCACCAATGGGATTTCTGATGAACTGGTTTCCCGATCTATTTGATTGGCCAAGTTGGAAAGATAAAGCTGTAGATCCTGGGTAAAAACAATGGTTAAAATGACACCTTGCCAGACCAAATAACCTTAATAACATATTGATCATAATAAAAGATCAGTCTCTGTTACCTTGCATGACTGCCGGTGCATGTTGAAAGTGATCACAATCCCGTCTGTGATTTCACGAGCACTGCGGTCCACAAGGTACTCGGCTAACCGGGAAGCTAGGTAAGACTTTCCCGTCCCGCTCGGTCCAGACAGGATGAGACGGCGATGTTTGAGTAGAAGACTGATGTAATGTTGCATCATGGGTTTAGGGATGAGAGTTTCAAACACAAGGCTGTCCACACACTTCTCCTTCAAACCTGCATTTTAATGAGAGGAAGCGAGAATGACCTGATGAAGAACTGCTGCGATAAACAATACGGCTGATTACTGCCTATTAACTGTGTGAAAAACATAAAAGAGGGATGATAAAGTGTAGCTTTAAACTTCAGCTGAAATTTTTAACACATGGAATATGTCTTTCAACAGGTCGTGCTTTGGCAGAGTGATGTTTTGAAGACAGATTTTTATCACTTCACATGTCCTTCATAAGCCTCACTAAGCTCAAGCACTTCACTCTGAAAATAACTCTGGTTTAAGTGTGGGAAGTCTGCACGCCCAACCCCCAGGCTGCCGGGGAGGGATCCGCTTTACACTTCTTTGGGGCCCATGTGCCTGAGGCTGGTTGACCAACTGGATATGACAGCACTAAGATCATGTTGCTCAAAGCGCTGCCTGCACTGCTGCTAACAGTACAGCTCACCTACCAAACCTGCAAACATGGAGGAGGAAGGACTACAAACCCATGTTTTTTTTGGTGGGGCAAATCTAAAGGAGAATTTGCACTTTGACTTTAAGCACTGCATAATAATTCTAATTCAAATTCCGACCTGTTGAAAATAATTAATGGTTTCTATGTTGGAAATCATGAGTTGATCAACTCTGCAGACCTTTTAATGCCACAGTGATGCTGCTGGGGCTTCGTGACATGCAACGAGACGGCTGTGTCTCAGGAGCTTCGCCTCCTAGCACTCGTTTAATGTGGCCCATGCTGTAACTGTAGATTGAGTCTGTAGAAAGACCCAGGCTTGAGGTGGGGTCCACTTTGGCTATATAGACCTGGAATCAAATTCATAAAAAACACACCAAAAAGATATTTCAGTTTAAATAAATAAAAAAAAACACTTCCTTACAGTTAGGTTTCAACATTTGTTACAATTAGGTTGACTGTTACTGACAAAAATTTGAGTTAGGACAAGACGTCCTACGAACGCAACCATGTTTGGACATCCTTGTCCAGACAAATGCCATTTTTTTAAATAGCGAAAACCTAAAATGCAATTCCTGAACACAGTATCTCACTTTGAAAGCCTGGCTGACAGCAGAATCCAACATGACCCAGTCCATCCTGCCATTCACCCTGACAGTACCAATGAAGAAATCCTGCGGTTTAGCCTCCTGTTGAGTCAAAGTGGAAGTATTAGGTCACACAGAATATATAATTATTCATAAAAAAAATGACTAAAAGTGAAAGAACAACGCGCTCACATCTTTAAAAACCCGTAAATCCGCCACACACACAACCACTTTGACACGGTGGTCATCTCTCTGCGAGGACAGGCTGAGCGAATCAGCAGAGTGGACATCTGCTAAGGAGTAAAAATAAGAGAAAAAAGAAGCAGAACTCAAACTCAACAGCTAGGAAAAATCAGAAAAGATTTTTTAAATTAAAAATAGTTAACAAATTGATGAATTACTGTTGCTCTTCACATTGTTTGTGTTTTAATAAGGACTTTCAAGTTTGAAAGAAAATCCTTTTCCATAAACTTTAAACTTATATTAGCTACACTTAGATTCTAGGATATAGAATTTTTTTCAGGGGTATTTTTTTTTAAAGTTGTCCAGTCTGCCACTATTCCTTACATGCTAGGCCTAGTTATCCATCACCCTGTTCTATTTTTACTCTTCCTGTCAGAGACTGGACTGTACCTGAGCTGCTCCCCTCACTCAGCCCTCTGCTGTAGCTTTTGGGCATGTGCATGGCAACTGACTGACGGGGGGATGAACTCCCCAGAGCTGTGAGACCTGAGGACTGGGACACAGAGCTGGAGGGTCCAGGAGACGGACAGGGAGACAGACTACCTGTCTTCAGCTTATCGTTCTCAGTCTTCAGGTTCTCCACTGTCATCTGCAAAAACAAAATCACAACCGTTTCAGGACAGTTATTTTGAAAAACGTGCTGTGAATACTTGCAAAGATACCCTGAAGCTTTCTGATAGTAGTGAATGCTTAAATATTTACGTATTCAGCATAAAAAATTCATAAATATACAAGCACATACCTGCATGTTGGTCATGGCCTCCTGCAGCTGCTCCAGCTGATGTGCAGAGCTTAAAGCCTCCAGGCGGATGTCTGTCAGCTTCCGCTCCTTCTCCCACAGCTCTGAGCGCAGCTCTGTAACAACTTTATCATCTGCCACATCATCTCCTTCACAGAGTCTGAAAAACAAAAGATCACATCACTAAAGATACTAGAAAAACCAAGCAGATTGAACAATACTAAAAAAACATCAAGAATTAATAGTTTATGGAGGCTTACCCTGCCAATGAGGCAGAAGCAGAGGATTTTATTAGAGGGCTGTCTCCAGGAATGTTGACCTTTGGGGAAGAAGGTGCAGAAGACTCTGGAGTGGCGATCTCTTCGATGTCAGCATATGGCCCCGACTTTGAGCCTTTCTTACTGAAAGCTTTGTTGAAGGAGCTACGCAGCTGATTAGAGGAGGTAGGAACTCAGATCAGCATGTGCAAAGGTTTTGAAAACACTTAAAACAACCAAAAATGTGAAATCTGGTAGTATTACACGAAAAATAACTCCCAGGTTAACCTTTGAAAGCAATTTAATGAAAGCTCTCTTTTACATGTGTGAGTTCTCAGAAAATGATGGGTAAATTGAAATTAATAATTCACAGCTGATGTACTGTAGATGTTGATAATGTCTGCTATAAAATTGGTGTCTATGAAAAATGTGTCTAAAATCCTTCAAAAAAAGTTGAAATACATGCAGACTGATATGTCAGATTATGCAATGAGATGATATTATGAGGGGCTTAATGAGTAAATAAAATGCAAACACAAGTGTACAAACATTTCCTAAGTATGACTCATTAAAAACATGCAGGTTTAGATTTTGTTTAAAGTTTCACCATCACTCACCTCAAAGACCTAAAATAAAAAAAGGAGCATGAGGGAGAGAATAGAGTCATACTTAATACCATGTGGATAAAAAAAGGAGGAGAATCAAAAGCATGCATGACAATGCAGGATAATTGTCTGGTTTCTTTTCACCTTGAAAATGCTTTTGTGCTTGATTGTTTTCTTGTTCTGGTTTCTAAGATGTATATTTTTTTAAGAGTCAGTCAGCTTTTTTCAAATTTGTTCACATTTACCAGGTTTTGCCTTTCAATCCAACCTAGTTTTATGGTTCTTTGCTTTTGTTGGCAGATCCGGTCATTATTATTTTTGTAGAAGTATCTGTTCTTTCAAGTGTAATTTTTCCTGCAGGCTTTGCTTAGGTTATAAATTTAAGATAATTTGTTATTTCTGTTTCTTCCTCATTGTGTCTTGTTAGCATAATTATCATAGAATTCTCTTCCTGAAAGTCTTTTATGCAAAGTCTGGGCCAATCATGTCTGTTGGATTGTTTTACAAGCTAGAAAAGTTATACTTCAGTTCAAAACATTTTTATGCTTTTAGTTTTATTTCAGACTGGCTTTCTTGGAATGACTATAATTGCAAATATTTCATTGGACATATGGTAGAAATAATGCAGAATTGATTGAAAACATACATAATCATTTGAATTTTATTTTATATTGTTGATAAACTTGGATACGAATCAATCAAGACAGCTTCTTTTGAAGAAAACAGTTTATCTCATCACCTGAGTAAAATTGTCTTTTATGCAAAAGTAACAAAAGAAACACATAATTTATGTAACCTCAGACTTCTTGAAATCTTATAGCTTAATACTGATTTACGTTTGTGCTGTCATTTCCTCACCCAGCTCTTCTTTTTCTTCTTTTTGGCCTCCTGCTCCTTGAGACTTCCCATGCTCGAATGGCTTGTAGTGCTTGTGAGACTAGAGATGCTTTCTGATGAGTTCTGTCGATTTATCAGCAGCTCTGGGTAACAGAAGGTAAAACAATCTGTTAATACTCTAAAAACTGCATGTGGAGGGGTTTACATAAGGAATGACATTATGTACCTTTAGGCGTGATTTCTGGGTTGCTGAGAGCAGTTTGAATGATTTCTTGGGCTTCTGTATTTTTGGCTTTTAAAACCTCAATGGTCTGTTTCAATTCAGTGAGCTCGGAGTCCTGCAGAACAAAAACAATGTCAGGTCACAGTAGCTGACTGGCTGAACAGAGTCTGTTTTGAGCTGAAGGGTAGCAGTCAGGTTCTCACTCAGGTTTTTAGGTTAAGTAGTTGATGACAACATGAATTATTCTGTCATGTAAACTTTGGTCCTCACCTATTTTCCTGGATAAACTTTACAGCTACATCTGAGACTTTACACAAGATAGAATGTTATAGATTCTGATGGAACAAACTATAAAAGACTGAACACATAGGGTTCAAAGTTTTACAGTGTTGTATGTAAATGGACCACAAAAATTTTGTAAGCAATGTGCTTTAGACAGATGAGAGCAGAATAAAGATGCTTAGCAGAGCATAATGTTTAGATAAAGGCAAACGCAGCATTTCAACATACTAACTGTCAAAATTTGGGGTAGAGGGTGATGATTAAGGCTTCTTTCATGTCTACAGGACCATTTAAAACAATGTCATAAAAAATGTATTTCTTACCATTCCAATGAAATCCTGTGCAGTAATTCACTACTTCTCTCATGTACAGACTAATTATGAGGCAAAACATATCTCATTTGTGGCATAATACCAACAAGATACCTTTTGTTCTGAGGAGACTGATAGTGTCTGCAGGCGTGCTGTCATCAGTGCCAGACTCTGCTCAAACGCTGCAACCAGATTAGCCTGTAAGAGGAAGAAAGAGAGGTGAATGGCCACAGAGGGAAACGGTGTGTGCAGATGGGAACGGGTGATAGGTATGAGTCATGAGCTGAATAAAATCGGTCTGCAACCTCACTGAGCACATCAAACAAATGTCTCTCTGTGGTTAAGTGGGGGAGAAACGAAGGGATGTAGAAGTCAAACAGCTGTGTATGATGTCAGAGTTGAAAGCAAACATTAGGATAATGATGGTGAGGCAGAGCAGCAATGTGAAGCCAACCCTAATGTAGCAAGTTTGACTCATTTAGGAAATGACAGATGACAATAAGAGGGCGAAGGTTAAGTTTGTGTTACTTCGTAATGAAATAAGGAAAATGTTTCTGGACTCATGCCGATAATATCATACAGAATTAGTAAGAAATTCAAAACTCACTTAGGATGAGAGGCTTATAGTTTTTGTGCAGATTCAAAACTAGCAGACCAGCATTCTGCTTCCATTAAACTTGTTTACACAAATTTACTTTTACTGCTGCTAACTTTCTAAAATTTTTCTAAAATCAAAGTTTTTATCTTCATTTACAAAAACAAAATTTTAGCTGGTCTCTGGCTAAACATTGCTACTATTCTAGAAACACAAAATAATATTGATCTGAATTAGTCTTTCATTTATAATTTGATGCATGAATGCTTAGAACATTTTTGTCACTTACAAATGTAACATCAAAATATGTTTAGACATTGGCAAATCATTCATCCAATGCGTTCTGATTGCACCATGATTTTTATGCCTTATTCTCATAAAAAAACAAACAAAAAAAACATAAGCAGGACATTGGGAGGTAGGAAACAAAAAAGGTGGAATGATATGCAACAAGACTCCAATTGAGAATTGAGGTGAGCAGTAAACCATGAGGGATTTTTCCTCTACATATGTGGTATGTATCATAACCATAATTTCTCCAGTCTGAATGACTGTTAAAAGATTTAGAGAAAATCTAATAAAATATAGATTTGTCGCATTCAGATGGAAATACTGCTTCGTACTATATGGAAACAGGAACAAGAAAAAGCCACAAGGGTTGCAAAATTTTTTGCAAAAAGCACAAATGAGGCTGTTAAAGTTTAGAAAGCAGATGCTTCACTGAAATGGTGGTCCAGAGACAAAAGACAGCTGCATTATGGAAATGATTTATTGCGGTTGCTCCAGCCAATAGGATGCACCAAGCCACACCACAACCCCAACAGAAAGTTACAGTTCAACATTGTTCTGCTCTAACAAACCTGGCCTAGCTGTAACACCCAGCATCCAGAGGTAAGAGTCATTGGGAAGCAGGCAGGGGGCAGCAGTGAGTCCAGCAGTCAATACAACCAAGGTAAAAAGAAAGGGACAGATGCATTAGATCTGGAAAAAAAAATCCTATGCAAGTCATATAAAAAAAAACAACACACCCACGCGCACAAAAGTGGACTTCCTGCACTCCCATCAGTCCTTTAACAAATATATCAAATCAAAAAAACTGCTTCTTTCAGATTTGTTAATGAAATTCTGAGTTTGATTCTGTTAAACCAGTGAGATTTATGCATTAAAAGCTGAACAAAGAAATAATACAATGAAGAACCAGAGTGCAAAAGTTTCCAGGTAAAATTCTAAAAATTGAGAGCTACAAACAGGTTTATGGTTAAAACGTGGTGAAAATGTATTCCTAATTAGATGAGTAACAGAGATTAGAATGTTTTTTAATTATATGAGTAACAGAGTTAGAAATGGAAATATGTTATGCCACTGTGAAATTCACTTAAAGAGAAACAGATTTTTAGAATTATCAAAATTTCATATGGAAAGTAAAAAAAAAAAATCCAGTCAACTTGCTTCTGACTAAAAGTGATTAGAAAAGAAGGTAAAGACTGTACATACGTTAGCAGAAAGCTGAATCGTCAGGTCAGCCACCTTTTCCTGGGATGACTCCAGCTCTCGTCTCAACTTCCGGATTTGCTGCAGAAAAAAATCTAATCAGGTCTAAGATGTAAGACAACTTGATCTTCAGTCAAAACTGCAAAAGTATTAAAGACTTTAATTTGAATATTCAACCCAATGATGCAATGGTGGATTGTGATAAACACACTACTTTACAACCACAATATACAAACAACATAATATTGAGGTTACTGCACCACAAAAAGGATTTACAAAGTGAGT
Organism: Brachyrhaphis roseni; assembly: GCA_903066815.1. Classification (NCBI taxonomy): domain Eukaryota; kingdom Metazoa; phylum Chordata; class Actinopteri; order Cyprinodontiformes; family Poeciliidae; genus Brachyrhaphis; species Brachyrhaphis roseni. Next base: position 53,060 of record CAEFZY010058897.1, read on the forward strand.
ATGGAGAGCATGCACTGAGAACTGTATTGGGTCTGGACTGTGTTTATTAGATTTTGGGGAAGGGTACTGGAGTTCAAAGAATATTAGAGATAAAACAAAATGAGTTGTGAGCTGCTGAGATAAAGATCTGTGGCCTTCCTGGAACACTGAAAACAGTCGGATGACTGGACACATTCCAACAAGTCTCACAGATGAGATATAACATGAACCTTACCTCTCCTTGTACTCTTTCCTCACTCTTATGAAGCATCAACACAAGAAAAGGGGATTGAGTCGAGAATTAAGTCTAATTACATTTACAATATAAAATAACTATTTATCTAAGGTTTCAAATATGAAACCTCAAAGAGTAAAACAAAACATGGCTGTATCTTTACCGTTTTTATGTCTATTTAACAAAAAGATTCTATAATGAAGCAGTTTTTGAAAAAACTTAACCTTGTGAGAAGTTGCCAATTTAATTAAGAAGAAACTTTGTCAATACTATTTTCTATAAAATATATATTTTAGATAGATTAAAACATAAAAATGAAACTGTAGCAAACATAAGATAGATAAAAATGTTCTTTATTCATATAAAACAGCTGTGTTGACTCACCGCAGAATAGGTAGATGAAGCATTGGATGCCAAAGAGAGCACAGAGCCATGCACTGTAGAAGAAAAAGGAAATATATTACCCCATGCAAAAACTAACAATTTCTTTCACAGGGATACTGATTTAATCAGTAAGAAAACAAAACTTTTTTTTTTCTTAAAAACTCTGTCTTAGGTTCCAAGGTTTTGGAAAATAAAAACATGTCAAGTAATTAAGAACAGGTGACTGCAGAGAAATAATTTAAGAATATGACAGTCTTCATGAACATTAAAATCATAAATAAACCTGAGTTGACTTATTTTTTTTACTGTGTGTAGCAAACCTTAAGAAAATAAACAATGGAAAAGTAAATTAAATATTTGTGAATACAAACTATAATCAATCACTAAAAATTTTACAATTAAAATGTGTTTCAAAACTTGTCTTTTACCTACAACTTTAAGATGTATTAGTTCAAATCTTGATTTAATTCACTATAAGTCTAAAATGACCATATAACACTCCTCTCCATCTTGCTTGGCCATAAAAGCAAACTGTTTATGTTGAAATATTCGACCACAAGAGAACAAAAGCAACAACATTCACCATCCTCTCCTGGTTCGCGGAAGGATCCGGATCGCATCATACTTTTTGGCCGGTCAGCAAGAGACATACTGCTGCCCAGAGGGGAGGATCCATACAGATCGCAGGCTTGGTCACTGGAGGGGCCTGTGCTGTTAGAGCGTGATATCCTGGGGGTGCCACATGAAATTGGGGCAACTATTGTGCAAAAGAAGCAAACAAAAGGATAAAACTTAATCCCACAAACACAGCAAGCACGACTTTTCTGGAGTATAAGACACTTATTCAAATGACTGAATGAAAGGCAGAACCATGGTTCAGAAATTTTTTTCAAAAGCTGGTCTAAAAGACTACAGTCAGGAGATTATCATCTTCTTTGCGTCATAATCTTACAGTTTTAGGAAATCTTTTTCAAAACTGGAACAGACACACTCACCAATGTTGGTTAGAGTAGTTTTGCTGGAGGACGGGTGTAGAAGGCGGGTGGGTGAAGGTAGCTGAGGGGGGGTGTTGCTCTCCGTCATGCTCACTATGGTGTGAGAGTGGCGTCTTCCCGGCTTGCTTCCATCGCTGTCTGAGAGGCTTGACCCATAGCGCCTAAAAAAAGGTTGTTTTAAGTGAAAACAGTGATGTCATATTAGACTGAATTTAAAAACAAGCAATGCTATTTGGACTCACTCTAAGCCTTTCTTTGGCAAAGTATTTCGGTCCGTTTGCACACTGCAAAAAAACAGAGTAAAAAAAATTGCTCTGCATTACTTCCAGCAAAAAACTGTTATTGTGTTACAAAATCACAATTACCAACAGATATTTCTTGGATTTTATTAGAAACACTGCCAAGGCATACCACTGGTTTGTATCACTATTTCTACATTTGAGCCATTTAATAAATTACCGGTATACACTTTAAAAAGCCATGTGGGATATTGTCTAAATGTGCAGTTGCTTGCCAGAAAATAGATTGGATGATCTTCACTTTGAAAGAACAGCAATTCTGTGATGGATCCAAACTTTTACCTCTTATTCAAAATGACAGCTCACATTTTCTGCAGTCATAAAAGTCCCACAAAATCAAAATGGATTGGTTTGGTGGCTGCCAAGGACTCTGTATTTATGCTTACTTTGCGAAACAAGCGTACAGCAAATTATCAGTGGCAAGGACAAATGCAGTTCTTTCTGCCAATATTGTTTTAGTGCCTGTGGCATTATCAGTGGTCCTCAGATGTGAACTCTGAGCCAGAATTTATTCAGATCACTCTAAAAAGCCTGGGAGAGCTTTTTGGCTTCCACATTCAATTCAGTGAATTAATTTGAAATTAAGAGTAACACCTGCAATCTGCATTCTTATGTAAGGAAATAAAAATACAGTATAAGCTGATGAAAACATCTTTTACCACAACCTATTTTAAATAAAAATTGCAAACTTGCCTATCCGAGAGATTGAGTGACGTCCTACTCCCACCCCTCCAGGTTCCTGAAGTCCTCTCTTCTTTATCACTCGTATCTCGTGGTACTAGCCTTACGCTGGAGGGCACACTCATCTGTAGGGGTAGAGACTCCAAGCTGCGATGCATGCCAGAAAGTTTGGGGTAGAGCATGGGGGATCCACTTAAGCTCAGGCTTTCGCTGGTATAGGTGGGGGAATCAATGTGGAGGACAGGAGCCGGGCTTGGAGTAAGACGGGTGGATGTGTGGGAAGCAGCCAGGTCTTGAAGCTTAGAGTATGGAGGTATTTTAGGTGGAAGGTCCTGGATGGTCACACAGGAGTCAAGACTGTTTGAATTCATCTTGTCCAGATGAGCCAAGCTGGGAGGGCGACCAAGAGACTTGGTATTCAGCATCCTAGGAATCAAGGAAGGCAAAATATGTCAAAACAAAAAAAGGAGAAAAAAAATCTGCTATTTGATGTTGATTATCAATTTTCTCAAATTAGTTATTGTTTTTATTCAATAACTTATTCAAACATATCAGATGTTTGAATAAATGTTCCTCTCGCACGCAACGTTAGCTGGAGACAGACACCAGCACCCCTCCTGACCATGCTAGGGACAAGGGTGTAAGAAAACGGACGGATGGATGGATATTAAAACAATGTATCGTGTTTAAGGGAGATCATTATAGCTTCACTTTACAAAGTCTTGGTAGAACTGTTTTTAAGACTTATCGGTATCTGCAGTATTAAATCCACAAAAACTTAGCTCCCACTCCTCAGCTTTCCTTAAATACATTCTTTAGTGAGGGCTGTTAGGTATTACTGTTGACATTAAGATAACTAGAGCACTTATTCTGTAAACCAACACTGCTTCGTTGTGCTAATACAAGTCGGAAAATTTCAAGCCAAACTTCCATGGCTTGGAAAAAGTAAAAGTAAGGAAAACGTAGCTTAATGAGAGACCTTGGTGTTGTGGGAGAGGACAGTTCAGGGTATTTGCTGCTGCTTGTGCGTCTCAGGCCGTGTAGTTTCACAGTTGGCTCTCCTGCACACTCTGACTGGCTGTCGTCTCCCTTCAGAGAGCCACAGTCCACAGCCTTGGCCTTGGCCCGTTCCTTTTCTTTTTCTCTGTCTGTCTGGTTCACAGGGCCTGTACTCGTTCTGCTCATCATTTTACCACTGGAGCCGCTTGACTCTTTAATCCTGGGCCCCGTGGAAGCCATGGGTACAGGTTTCAAACTCAAAAGAGTGGGGTCAATAGTTCCACTGGCAGGACGTGCCGCTGGGCGTCCGATCACACTCAGAGCACTCGATTTGGCTGGTCGGGGCAGGCTGCGGTACTGAATGCTGTTTCGGGCATTTGGCCCCAGGAAGCCATGCTCGCTGCTAGCATCGAAACTGTTCTTTCTGCCCAAGCTTGTTCCTCCACCTACAGGCTTGACAGGGATGCCAGATGACTTGGGTGTTTTCCCCACTGTAGCACAGCTTCCGGGGATGTGAGCGCCCCCTGCTGTCATAACAGAAGCGGTACCGATGGCTGTTGATGTTTTCTTGTAGCCAAAGGAACCTCCAGCAGAGGGTTTGACCAAACCTGAAGGGGGCTTACGGTGTTCTCCGTGAAAATCTCTGCCAGCATCTGAACGGGACCGTTGTAGGCCAGCAGTTTTGATGGAAATTTTAGATTTGTCCAGAGGCTTCTCACTTTTCGGTGCTATAGAAACAACAACAACAAAAAAAGGAACACATTATTTTAGAGCTACTGAGACATGTAGCTAAATTTCTAATACAGTCTTTGCAAGCAGATACTTGGAGAATAAGTTGATTTTCAATAAATATTTAGATGGCAAGTATTCTTACTCACTATTTGTTGGTACAAACCTGACATTGGCAGATTTTATGAATACGTATTTTAAAACAGGATTGACAAAAAGTTCAGATGTCAAAAATGAAAGTTATTGTTTGAAAAATACCTTTTTCAAACAAGAACATAAAGGAGGTGAAAGTGGAGATTAATAAATGTAATGTCCACTTCTTTGTGGCAAAACAGATCAATGTTGCCACTGATCTGTCATCCACAAGTACCTGGAATGTTTAAATAAAATTATTAAGCAGGTAATTTTATACCTTATATATAAGAGAAAACACGCAAATCATGTCAAGTAAGTAAAAGAGCAAGACTCATTTTTTGTTTTATTTAAGAAATAGATCTGTCATACATGCTTGTTTCAATATGTCATTTTCTTTATTCAATGGTACATTTTTCCTCAGTCATTAGTTCAGGTCCTCACCCAAATGCATTACATTCAGTTAATGGCACTTTTCTGGTTCCCATGTAATGAATCGCCTCTCCTACAGTTATAATTAGTTTCCATCACTCATTGTCAGATCCTTCTGTTAACTGCCCTACTTATTTAGCTGTCCTCCTCTTTCCTCACCTCCTAGTTGATTGGCCTACTTGTTGTTATCACATTGTTGTTCAATGTTCCAGATAACAAGCAGGTATTTGGCTTGACTGTTACATAAACACACTGTTTCATGTTTGCCTTCAGAAGTTGGGGAGATAATTGATGACATGGACTTTCATCTTAAAACAAGCTAAAAGTAGTAGCTGTGGGCAGAATTCATTAGAGAAGATAAACAGGAGCCTTTTGATGAAATCTAGACGGGACCAATATGCAACAGAGCCTCACCTGCCACCTTGAGCATACTCTGGGAGGTATGAGTAATAGGGGAGGTCACGCCCACCGGAGGATTTCTGCCCTTCTTGAAACTACCTGGTTGACCCAAACTCTGAGGCTTCTTCAAATCGGCTTTAACCCCAAAATCTTCGCTGAGGCTCGGCGGCTTCTTTCTCCACTTGCTTGGGGCTTCAGATTTGAGGCTTCCTGAGTTGAAGCTGCAGCTGTCAAGCTTGTGGCTGGCTTTGCCATCCTCGCTGTACCAAGAAAGGCCACTTTCCACCAGAGATCGCTTCTCTGCATCAGTGCGGAGCTGAAGAAAGAAATGGAGAAGACACAATCAGATGTAGCCTTTATTATCTTTACAATCAACTGGTGTCAGTAATTTTGCTTTGGATCCTATTTGCCTTCCAGAAAAAAAAATTGAAAGATAAACTGATGCACCATAAGAAAACTGAAGACAACAGTAGATGAACCCCCCCCCCCCGAAGTTTTAAAAATGTATGGATTTAAAACTTTTTAAGACAAACTAAAATACCTTGAGTTGAAAAATGTAAATGTGCTATTTTTAGAGAAATGACAGTTACACATTAATAGATATCATGTGGTGCTAGTGGAGGTGGCACTAAGAACAAAATCATGCATGCTGTTCCTTGGCATGTTATTAAAGTGATATAAAACGGCAGATGGCTTATAGAGCGGCAGTAATGGCCATGTCGTCCAACCAAGCATTTTCCTGTTTAGCTAAAGCAAGCCCATTGTTTGTCTACAAAAAGGTAGAGACACTGACAAGACATTTTAGCATTGCAATTTGTGATTTCTTGAAGAGATGACGCAATGCTTGTGTCCTGTGTAATTTTTCTAAAACAGTCTTCCAAAAAACATTCAAATTGAGTTACGTTCATGACTAATTAATGCATGGACATCTATACAGTCAAACCATTTCAAAATTGTGCCTGACACCATTTGGACCATAATTTGCTTCTAAACAATTAATGCCACACACCATCTCATACAATCAATATGTGTGTCACCCTAAGATTTAAGACACTGTTAAACTCTGAATGCGTACTATTCACAGAGGGGGCTTACATCCGAGGGAAAATAAAGACAAGCAGAGCTTATCTTATTATAAGGGACATTAATCCACACTGGAATGGAGAGAAGATGCATTTTTACAGCTCACCATAACAGAGGAGCTCCGTCTTGATCCCAAAGGTGTGCTGGGCAGGGAGTTCAAAGATGAGCTGGCATTGAATTCCTCTGAGCTGAGATTCTCTGAGCCGTCACCATCACTGAGTCCGCTGCTGATGGAGCTGCTCTCATCCCAGCTGAAACGAAACAAGATAATCGCTTAAAAAAAGTGTTTAGTCTGCCTTAGAAGAGCAGAAAATAACAAATAAATGGTTGCACAGCATGGAAAATGTCTGTTTGTAGACGTTAGATCGGCTCTGGAGTCAAAGAAACCACTGCATTACAGAACAAGAACTAACATATCAGTTGATACATAAATATTAAATCATAATTTTCTTTCATGTCATAAATCTCTCGCTTCATTCGCGCACACAAACCAAAACAGATGTAAAGCTACAGTTTCATTATATGTGTAAGGTCAAATATAACATGAGAAAACCAAAATTAACAAAACTCAAAAGCATGATTAATCAAAATAAGGTTATAAATCAACCTAAAGCTGTGACATCAGAAATAATTCAAGTGTGCTCTGCCATGTCTTACACAGGCAATTTGTGTAAAAAGGGGTGATTAGCTTCGAAAGGTTTTCATGAGCTTTTCCTTCATGTCTCAATGGACCTCTAAGTCACCTTGAAACAGACAATGCTTGACTGGCAAAAATTACAGGGGTGGACAGTCTCTGCACAACCTAAATCTTGCCCTGGAAGTCAGACTGCTCATATTTGAACACATTTAAAAGCTAGTCATTGTGCAACATTCAACAAATTGTGCGCCCTTTCAGTCAACTAACATCATCATCAGCGCATGAGACAATTTAAGTCTAATAAGAGGCTATAGTTTTCTACTCTGAACAAAGTGATATCTGCTGAGACCATAAAAAGAATTCCAGCTCAGTTTCTCCATAATTATGATCTGCTTACCAGTGATTATTACCACTGCTAACCACAGATGGTAATAAAATTTGTGTTGGCACACAAAAATGAACCCTAGTGGAAAAGGTAAATTAATATGATCATTTCCAGTCATTGCTTGAGTTGAATCAGTTCTTCTCCTCTTCTTTTGACTTCTCCACTGAGCTTAAAATGCCCTTTGTGGGTATGAAGTCTGCAATTAGCAAAGGCAGGGAACATGGGATTGCACAGAAAAGCACAGGGAGACAAAAATGGCTTGTACACATTCAGAATTGAATATAATCACATGGCAGGAAATGAGTGGCATGGCTGAAGTTGTAAAACAGAGCAGCGGCTGTGAGTTACACTTCTTTAAGGTGCTGATTTGGACCATTTATTTAAGTGATGGCTTAGAAACTGATTTGTGAATATGGGTGAATAGCTTCAAAGTTTGAGTTCAAAAACAAGAGAATAAAGGTTTGATTTGATATTTTCAAAAATATTCCCAATACTGTCGACTCTTGGATTAGTTTAACGATTCCCACTCAGTGCAAATTTCTGTGGTATTCTCAGACAATAGCTCCTCTGTGAGGGGCGACACAGAGGGGCCGTGAATAACCCCACAGGGATGTCAACTTTTAGAGTAAGGCCTGTGGGTTGTTGATATTACAAGCCAAGTTGTCTGCTCTGTGAGGTAAAACACAGACAGGGAGAGTGTGGGAGTACAACAACGGAGTGCATGTTTGGTTGGGCAATTAACTGGTGTTTCTTGCTTTCTGTGGCTGCCCTCCAGAGTCTTTCTGATGCTAGTCTGATATGTGATTCACTAAAAGTGTTTAAGATGAGTGACTGGCTGGAGAGTGTAAGAAAGTGAGGACATTCCAACAACTTTTACATAGTTGGTAGGATATAAAACAGTAATCTAAAGGCTAACAGTATTGGTAAACACTCTGGATATAAACAATGTAAGGTTGTAAACCACTTTATTTTTAGAATACTTTCTGATTTCACCTTGGTTTCAATTAAAAAGACCAAGAAAATGTATTTTGTACAGTTGCTACCAAAAGTGTAAGCACCTCTGTTAAATTTTCAGGGTTTTATGAGGTTAAGATCTTTGCTTTATCTTTATAGATTAGTCCACATATAAGGTGCTATAGTCTACGACACACCATTCAACTGAAAAATAATCTTAAAAAAGGTGCAATAATTCAGGTAAATTATTAGTCTCTTGAAGCTCCTTTGATTCATTTTCAGCATTCTGTATTTTCTGATATGGGATGGGCCTATTCATCATCTCACCTTGACAATATTTTCCCACTCTGCTTTGCAAATATTCTCCATATGCATTGAGGATATTTCTTGCTCACAGCTCTCTTTAGGTGACTATCACAGTTGGCAAGATTTTTAATTGGACTCCGCTCGGCCATTCCAAAACTTTTGTTTTCCTCTCATCACGTTATCTTAATGTTGATTGGAATTACTTCTTGGGCTCACTGTGATGCTTAAAATATTAAATAATCCCCAGCTTTCCAGCTAAACCCTTAAGGTATTAAAAACTGACTGTCAATTGGAACAGTTCATAATTTCATCCATCTCACAAAAAACCAGTTGCATCTGAGGATGTCTCATAGTGTGGCATCTCTTGGTAATGATTGTCTTTGACTTTGAGTCGGATATATCTTTTACCAATTGGTGACCAAAGTTCACATTCAGTTCCATGCAGACAGTATCACATTATTCTTCAACGGTTTGGAAAATTTTAACCAGTTATTTCAGTATTTCTTTATTTTATGGTTCATGCAATGCAACATTTCATTTGTCACCTACATGCCAGACTTTATTGAAACTGATCAGTAAGGCTGGTGGATGAAGCAAATTGTTTATGTGTAGCAGTGCTGAACCATGAAATAAGCTTTTTGCAAACAAGAACATGTTTTTACTTTTTTAAAAAAATATCTACATAATTGCTTATACCTGTAAGTAAAATATATAAATATTTTTAAAATGGTGGCCCTTTTGAACCTCCCTACAGGAGGTACATTTCAGTAAAGGAGATAGCTAACAGCCACATTACAGTGTCCATTCAAAATCTCGTTTCACTAGCCTTAATAATTTTGTAGCCTTAATAATTTTGCAACCAAATACAATCAGTATTTAAAAAAAAAACAATAAAAAAAAACACGTGTTTTTAGATGTTGTTTTTCCTGTGAAAATACTCAGTATTTTTTCGTTATTTCAATTATTACTTCATAATCCAACAGACTATAGTGGTCCACGTCTATTTAAAAAAAAAGCGTTTAAAGTGAACAAAATCCGCGGATTTAAATGTACCGAAAAGTGCACGTAGAGTCGGAGAGTTACCTTGGTGTAAAAAGTAAAGTCCTCCTTGATCCTGCCGCTGACCGCAACGGAGGCACTTTCAAAACACGACCGCTCATTTGTGTCTTTTTCTAGCTTTTCACTTTAAGTGACAGTAAATCCTCTTAATTGTCCGTAGGCGAGTAGTATTCACATCCTCTGAAAGCAAAGACCCATTCTCCCCACTCATTCAGCCAGCAGAAAGGAGTCAGGCTACACCCATCCCCAACTGAAGAACGAGAGAGAGGGAGAGAGGACGCGCGAGCGAGACAGAGAGAGAGAGAGAACTGACGATATTTAATGAAAGGATGATCACCAATGACGACGCAAAACCTTTAATCTTAGCTTGCTTTTCTAGGACGTTAACACACATATCAATTAATTTCCAGTTTAAAAAAAATAACGCTCGCTCTGTAGTAGTTAATTAACTTAAAAACGCCCTTGAACTTAGCTGAACTGGCTGAACATTTTAAAGGGGGCATATTATGTATTTTCCAGGGACATAGTTTTATTTTATAGCGCAATCAAGTAACTATGCTACATTTGTTGTTGCAAAAATTCTATGTATATACTATACCAAACATAATTTAAACTAAATTTGACTTTGCAAATTAATGGCTTGAAATTGGCGTCTGTATCTTTAAGACTTTCCTGCTTTGCCAAATACTCCACTTTCCGCATATCATCACAATAATGCTCCTCCATGATGCTGTTTACAATCGTTCTTAAGCTCATTGAACTGAGAAGTAGTTCGTATGATAAGCGCAGAGGATGCGCAGTTCCACCAAGTGTTTTCTCCCGAATGACTGCCAGGAGAGATTGAAGGATTTCTCAAACATGCATGAAATAACTGTAGCACCAGTACACATCTGTTTGTTATGACGGAATTACATTATAACATGATATAAAGCTCAAAAAAGTTGATTTTACATAACCTTTAATAAAATCTAAAAAAGAACAAAGCAGTCAAAAGCCAGCCTAAATAGTTTGACTTTTATGTTCTCTACAAAATTATTTATCATATAATAAGACAGTTTTTAAATGCAATACGGGAAAAAAAAATGCAGTTCAAGGTAGAAATCTAAATCTCTGCAAGTGAAACCACAAGCCCACAGATGACACAAGGATCGCCAGTGATGCATGAGCAGCTTTGGAAACCCCAACCTCCCCCTCTCATTAGTAGTGGAACAGTTATATTCATTGCAATTTCTGGTGATCTCATGTCAGTAAAACACTCCAGGAGGTCAAAGCTTTGGGACAAGACGGATTTGCACCCTGTCCACATCATCAGTCTTGATTTGTAAATCCTCTAAGTTAGTTAGACTGAAAATGAGTGTTCAATGTGACCAAACAACATACTTACCAGGTAAGTAATTTCAAAACACAACATCACAGCTATGTGTTTTTCCGTATCAGTGATTTTTTAAATGAATGTTAATAAATGCACAGAAGCTATTTCTATGACACAGTGAAACATATCTATGATTTATTCAGAAAAGATGAACAAAGCTGCTACTTTTTATCATGTTGTGCTTTCTAAAATGTTTGTATCTGCAGATCAATCTGCAGATAAATGGAAATGAAAAATTTGTTAGAAATTTTCCATAATTTATTTCAAGACTTTTGTAAACACATTTACCTTTAGTGTAAATAATGATAATATTAATGGAGAACACTATTTCTTCTGGTGTCTGTTGATTTTCTTTGCATTGCTTTGCTCACAAGGATCACAAATCAGTGGTTTACATAGTTGTTGATCACATATGGCATTTATTCCTTATTATCCTTAAAAGGATGAATATTTGTCTTCCAAGAATGATATTTGATCTGAATTGTTTACAGGGCAAAAAAAGTGTGTCAGTGCTCGCATATCCTGTTTATCTCAGCCAGACCACACTCTTACGAAAAAAGCTGTCATCCAAACAGCCTTCCAGCAATGTTTGCACTTTATAGTAACAACTGAACTACACTGATAAGCAAATGGGTTGTGTAAGAAAACATCCTCTGTAAATTTGCTTTGTATGTTTTGTAAAGCTGCCAACGTGAGGTTTTTGGGACATTTACACTTGGCAAATGCAGAGAGATATCAAAGCATCTGGTTTTGGCTGAGGCATAAAACATTCTTACATTATGACCTTTAATTTTAGTTGCCTTTGATCTCTTAGTTTTGCTGCTTCCTTCACTTTTGGTAAACTGGTCTTAAAAACATTTGATTGGCTTGTCCAGAATAACTAATTTAATTTAAAGATTAGTTTGGCACTTATGAGCATAATTTGAACAGTAGTTTGACAGGACAGAGGGTGAAGAGAACATAGGAAGACATGTGGCAAAATAGCCCAGGACAGCCACTTTGAGGACTATCACCTCTGCACGTGGTTCACCTGGTCTACCAACTAAAGCCACCCAGTGCCCCATTGCTACTTTATGTTAATAAAGACACTTCATATAATTTCTTCATTTTTTTTTTTTAATCAAATATGATCTGTTACATAGTGCATAAAATCATAGCTAACCTAGTTGCATAATAGGTTGAAAAATAAGTCAACAAATTTGTGCTTTGCTCTAAAGCAATCTGTTGGGGAACAATAAATCCAGTCAGAGACAGCTGCACCAGACTGTGCTGTTCCTAGTCATTCAAAAAGTCAAGCTCTCTATTATAAGTCTCAAAATGTACAATCTGCACTGCATCTAATACTTTGTACTTTGAATTTTTGCAGTTTCTATGTCAGGTAATGATTTTAAGACACCAGCAGAGGGCAGAAATAATTCAAGCTCACCCTGGCATAAAATTGTAGTGTTCATCCTCTTTCATAGTGTATCAAAATGAAGCACCACTTAGCATTCAGAAAACTAAACGGCTTTTGAATCATAGGAGGAGTAGACATTTGTCTGTTGCATCCAATTCTGAAGCACAGTGTGGGAAATTACTACAAAAAGAGAGCATCAGAGCATAGTACCGTGAGCAGGGGATTTATGTCAGCATAAGTTTATTTCATTTCAAATGAAAAAAGATGGGAAAGAAGCACAATCTTGGATCCTCCTGGTGCATGATTTTGATTCGTATCAAGGCTGACCACAGCCAAACAAATAGGATTGGGCAGCTTTCATTGCAGAACAGTGAAGTAAATGGTTCTGAGCTGCATCAGTGACTGTGTCAGAGTGTATTCACCATATATCTATGGGGCCTAGATACATGGACATGGCAGTTGATTACTGGCCTAGAAAATTAATGTAGAGTCAAGATCAGCGTGATTGGTCAGATGAAGTCTGAAATCCCACTGAAGCAGCCAACAGAAAAAGTCTCATGTGGCACCAAATCTCACAACAATTCAACCATTTTAATTTTATCTGGTTTAATAGGTTTCTTCTAATCTGTGTTTATGTTCAAAATGCTTTCTTTGCTGAGTAGCTGCTTGCTGTGAAGAGATTATGCTGAAAAACAACATAGCTAACCATTAAAAAATCATTTCTGTACCAACTTTGGAAAACTTTCCACCTGGGGCTGAACGGCAAGCACCACAAACATATCCAGACGACCACACGCAGACATGATACAGGGATGATTCATACTCCCGGGGGAGCTGCTGTAATGGTTTATTATTCACAGCGCTGAGGACTTTAGTGAACGTAAAGGCACATTTGGTTTTAGGGGAGTCTTTCAATGACCCTTGTTGAGAGCTCCATATTGACCCCAGCTGGGAGATTATGTGCTCTGTTGGTTTAACAGTAACCAATGTTATACCATAACAGACAGAATTATGTCTCTTAAACAAATGTAAACTACAAAATTGTATTCTTTAAAATCATGTAGTGATAGTTAGAAAGACTCAGAAATTAGAAATACTTTTCATTGGACCTCATAAAATTGTATTCTCTAAAGTGTTTGTCACAGTCCAAAGCAGCAACTTTTGTACTGATAGATTTAAATGGGTCAGAAAAATATGGGAGGCTTTAACAGTCAGGGAGGTACAAAGTGACTAAGACCAGAACTTAGACAGGAAAGGGAAATTAAACACAGACTGCTGAGGGAACCGATCCAGGATCGGATGACTGCAGCAAACCTTTGGTGCATAATGGAATGCATTTGTCAATAGACAGTTTCCAGTGAGTGAGCGAGTATGAGCAAGGCTGTTAGTATTCCAGCATTTCAAAAACTGACCTAAATATGGCACATTCAAAACATTACAGACATTCACTAACTACAGACAACATAGCTTGGGTTGGGGCAGCATACCTTTGCTGATGTTGCAAAATTAGTCAAATTCTTTTTTATAGATCACAGAAGCAATGGAAGAATTTATCACACACAAAGTCCTAAATCTAACTTAGCTAATAAAGCTACATTTCTCCACAATTAGTGTCACAGCTAATCTAGGGAATCCCATCTTGTAAATACCAGAAATAAACAAATAACATGCACACTGTTTTGCCCCTCAAAGAGTAATTATATAAAAAAAATATGTCTCATAATAGCTTCTCTACAGTCATTTACTTGAAAGCTGCTTTTTCTCCAGTTTTTTCAGCCCTTTTATTTCACACACAAACCATCAGCTGAATCTCACACATGCATCCTCCACACATTCATTTGCTCAGCAGCTACCACACTGACACACAAGGCAGCCCATCACTGGGTCAGTGGAAGATGGTTGCCATGGCAGCCCATCCCGAGCTGTGTTGGTGCTCGATTGTGATCAGTGGTGATGCTGCTGCTGAACCAGCCTACGTCCTTTACTTTGCACTTCTGCCTCTGTGCTGCTGTATAGACAAAGCCCAATAAATATCTACATATCTACTATGGTCTCATTGTGTATATAAAGATATATAAAGAAGTATGTGTAATATGTGACACTATGAACATCCTGTTGCCAGTAATGTAATTTTATCTGAAAACTGAACCATATGAATTATCATAAAAGATAGGTCAAATATATTTTCGCCATAATTTGAGCAGTGGAGATAGTAATTTTGGACAAAATAAAAAAAGAAACTAATGTCTGCGATCGACTAGCAACTTGTCCCGTTTCTTATCCAGTCGCCACTAAAATAGACGCCAGAACCCCAAAAGGACAAGTGGGTTGGACAATGGATGGATGGAATTGTACTGTGTTTGAAAATGCAATTGTTCATTGTGTTTTGAGTTTAATCTCAAATGCACTTTCTTTATAACGAGAAAGAGAAATTATCCATACATTCCCTGCAGAGAAGGCTGCAGAATAGTATTTGTGTTAAGATTATGTTGTTGAGCAATTCATCAGTTGGTCTTTAGATAAACCAATCCCATCCACACAGACAGATGTAATTTCAGTGCTACACACCAAATTTACTTATAAGCCAATGAAAAGGGATTTTGAAAATATACTTTTTTTAATCAGGTCAGGGAGAAATAAAATAAAAATTAAAAACAAAAGAAAGTGTGATTATTGTTACATTTGCATGCATCTTACATTTTGGATCACCCACTATTTCCAATAAAAGAGAACAGAGTTATAATGGTTTCCTAGTCTTACTAACAAATGTGTGGTGTCTTAAGATGTCTAAAATTATTATTTATAATTCTTGTACACTTTTTAAGTGTAGGAAAACAGACCATGAATTGTGTATGGATAATTCAAGTAATTTCTGACTGACTGACTGAACAGAGGACAAGCCTGAGCAAATACATAGTATGTTGTTGTATCACATTACTAATGCTGAAGCCAAAGTGATTAGAGTCACACAGCACACAGTTATTATACAGACAGACAGTATTGCCTTGACTGACATCAATCCTTATTACACAACAAACAATGTACTGTTTGAGACTTCAAAATTGAGAAACAGTATGATAATTTTTATCTACAAATCTATATGTAGAATCATAGTCATATTAAAAATTTTGTGAAAAGATGGCATTTGTAAAAATAACATAAGTCATTTTGTTAAGTCTAATTTCAGCTCACTATGTAAAGATGAGAAAAAGCTGGGCCTTTACTGAAAGGGAACAGAAATTGCACATCCTCTTTACAGTCGATTTTCAGCTGGTTTCCATGGTTACTTTGCAGGAGCCTGGTCTATTTTCAAACCAGGGAGCTAATGGTTCTCAATGAGCCGAACTGTAAGTGTGTGTAGGGGGATGTAGTAAGAATGCAAATGGTTCACACATTTGTAGGAAAAAACTGGGAGCTTGGGCTTCTGCACTCGCTTCAGAAAGTGGATTAGCTTTTTATCTGCTCCAAAGGTTGTTGGGATATTTATGAGGAAGAATTAATATTTGTGACATAGCACCACCACAGAGGCTTTTCCTCTGCAGAAATAAGTACATTTTCCACTTATCCCATGTAAAGAGTAACGAGAAAAACATAAGAACTTACGGTTTCAGCAGTTTCCAAGTTTAAGAATATAAATCATCAAGAAATGGATCTATCTGTCTAATGGATTTATAAATTTAATGTATACATCGTTTGTGCCTTGGCACACAGCATGATGAGCTGTTCTTAAGAAAAAAATATTCTTTGTATTATAACTTACTCAATATCTGAGCTGCATATGTGATATAAAAAGCAAGGCAAATGGGTCGTAGTCATACTCTCACATAAATGTATGAATTGGTGTGTAATACATGTAAATGTAAGTAGATTGTAATAACAATATGCTGCACTTCATTTTCTTTTTATCCATCTTTTTCCATCCCATTCCAACAAACCCAATTCCAACTTGTTCCACTTTAATTGTTCTATTTTCTTGCTCTAATTCCAAATAACTTTAAATGTGTGTCATCTCTTTTCTTCTTCTTACCACACACAGAAGGAATGTGACCTGGCACACAGGGCCTCGAGAGTGCTCCAGAAGCTGAGCTTAAATCCCTCCACATGTGCAACAAAGATAAAGCTGCTACTCCACTCTAGAGAACTGTCCTTGATTCTTTTTATGCAGCTCTTCGAGTCTCACCGTCTTCTGAAAGTTGTGGGAGGAAATTAAATGACACACAAAGGACGGTAAATGACAAGTGTCGTGGTGACAGTTCAGTGCGCAGAAAGGAAAGCAAGGAAAAAGAGGAAAAACAGATTAAAATTTCAATCTGTGAGATGTAAACTATTTAATGCATTTGGCACTTGCTGCATCCTTGCTCCAATTGAGGGGCTATATACTTTGTAACCTTATGAGATTCTCAATTGAGACAAATAAGATATTATAGTGAGTAATAGTATCATACCATATCATATCATATCATACAGTATCATACCAGTTCGAGCCATTTGTTCGGTACCAGTATCAAGCTATAGCCAGGTTTTAAGAGTCACCATTTCAAACCAAACAAAAAAAAATCATCAGTGCTCTTATTATTTAAAGTAATTTTAATTGAGATGCAAGAGAGACAGTTCCTGAATTTCCTCAGGAAATTCAGGAACTAGTAATTCAGTAATTCATATTCACATAGTAATATGTGGTGCTGTCACTCCTCCCACATGATGCTGTTCACTGTCGACCAGCTGGCTAAGGTTATTACTTTTCCCTCACTTTAAAGAAAGACTATTTCAATTAAAACATGGACACGATGTGGAAGCTGAAATAGGTACATCTTATGAACATAGTTAAAAAAAAAAAAAAAAAAAAGGGAGTCTAAGAACATCTCTTAAACTATGGATGCTGGCTAACCACCAAATAAGATTTCCTGACTAACTAATCAACTAACTTGATCTTTTTGTACTTCAGTTGGATCCCATTTTCCCAAAGCAGACTGATCAGACTGCATCTACCAGCATTTGTACTGCTGTAAGCCATCTTGTTGAGGTCAGGAAACCTTTATAAACTCAAGCAAACCAAACAAACCCTCTTTGGAGTGAGAATCTCTTATGATGACGCCCATGCATTAACTGTTCATTCTTCACCTGGAGGATGAAGAAAGGGCTTTTAAAACTTGAAAATGTAACTTGAAGAACCTAATGTAGCCTCTCCATTTCCAGTGTACAACAGAAGGTTGCTGGAAGCTGCTTTTCATAGTCGACTTGGGTGGTAATCTGCAACGCAACCAACGACTGCCCCAAACAATCCATCCAGCTGTTTGAGCCAGATGCCCTATTTTTTTGGACCGGTTCTTGTACTATGACACTCATCACCTCAAAGTAAGAGAATTTTTTTAAAGTGTCTGCGTAGGGACAAGTTAAAAATAGAATGATGGAGACATTGTTTCATAATGTTGGTTTAATGTGTTTTTGAGTGGCTAAACCCACTGCTCCTCTAAGGAGTTGCTGATTGCATGCTGTGTAATTCTTTCTTTGCTCTGCTGAAAAAAAATGTGGCAAATAGTGTTTTGAATAAACAGGCCAAGACTGTGCAATGGTTCTGCTTCCTTTTCTCCCTTGCAACATAGGCGCTTTTCATGCAGTAAAGGAATCTGAAGAAACATTTCCTTTGTCTCTCTAAAGACTAAAGGGTAGGCCTTGTGTGTAGTGTTTTATTGCCCTTTAATTTGTTCCAATTTAATTGTCCAGATGTGGACATTATCAAGGCTTCCTTCTACAATCTTCAACTCTAGCTCTGACACACACACACACACACCCCCACACACCCCCACCCGCTTTTGACATACATGCACATACACACACCTCCATCTCCTTTTTTCCCTCCTATTCGCTCCACCCCATATGTCATTGCTGTGCTGATGTAATCTTATAACCGCTGTTTTGCTGACATTTATATTAGTTAGTCTTGAAGCTGTTTTTCAGTGTTCTATTCTCATGATCATAATTTTAATTAGCTGATTTAAATCTCTGATTATTCATTAACTTTCGACCACTAAACAGCTTGCATGATTAGTAGTACCGGTACAGAAAGAGATGCTAAAATACCACTACTTTCTTTATCAAATGTTTCAGACATCTACACCAGATGAGCAGTTGCTTGACATAAGGAGTGATGTTGACCAAATATATTG
The DNA here is from genome assembly GCA_903066815.1 of Brachyrhaphis roseni. Taxonomy (NCBI): domain Eukaryota; kingdom Metazoa; phylum Chordata; class Actinopteri; order Cyprinodontiformes; family Poeciliidae; genus Brachyrhaphis; species Brachyrhaphis roseni. The sequence continues at coordinate 71,683 of CAEFZY010058897.1, forward strand.
CCTATCTTTTTCTTTTGCTTTCAAAACGCTGCTCATTGGTGTCAATATGACATCCCGGTGAGGTCTTCAGTGATTTTTACTCTGACCTGATTTATAAAATGCCATGCTTTTTCATCACTACGTTAACAGACAGGTGAGAATGTGCAATTTTTGGAACTTATAGTGCAGTCATTGGTTTCTGCTATAATAATAAAAGTTCAAAAGCTTCCTTTCTCACCCATTGGCCAAGTTGTCATCATCATCATCTGGCAGGCTCTTTCCTTGAAGGTCAGTGTCACTCAGGTAACCAGACTTGAGATCAGGATCATCGTCGAGACCTTCGATGAGTTCAATGCGAGACGTGCTACTAAGGCGACTGGAGCAGCGAGCAGGCATGGTGTGGGCTGTGTATTGGGAGGAGCTCTTAGTGGCCGGATATCCGCCACCTGTGGAAGATGGGGCATCGCCAGCCTGAAGACGAGGACTGGACTGACCATGGCGCCAGGACAGAGGTGAGGAGCGGTTCGACATGCTGGAAATGCTGCGGGCATTGGTCTCATCACTGTCGTAGCCCACGTTGCTGCTATCCATACAGCTACAAAGATACAGAGAAAGCTCAGAGGGTTCCACAGTTGTATTTGACAAAAAAAGCTTAATATGTTCAAAATGTCACGTGTTCAAAAGAGCATATTTTGATTTCTCTTAAAGGAGTCCTTTAAATAAGTTAGTCTTTTAAAGAAACTCATATTAAGTTGCTCTTGAACTAGATAAAATGTCAAACATTCTTCAGGGAATAAATCATGACAAGTTACTGCATAAAACATGAAGACACAAACAAGGATGACCTGATATTGTGGTCCTGATATTTTAAAATGCAGTTAAATGCAGCAATATGTGTGTGAATCGCAAAGTTTACTTGTTTTAAAGTAGGTCAGGGTTAAAAACGCCAAGCCTCGAGCATGTGCTATGTCTGTGGATTGCACAACTCGATGAACCGAGTCAACCAAATAAATAATGCAAAGTCTGTAGATATTTTTTTCTGTTCTTCGTGGATAATTTATAATGATTGAGAACAAGAATTTGTCTTTTTCTCAGTTAACTGTTGATTATCTTGTATTCAAATGGGATCTGCCAGAGACAGAGGATTTAATACAAGATTTTAGACAAAATTACTTGGTAGAAGAAATGAGCTCAGAAAATGAAAAGCCAGTTATTTTTCTGATGTTGATGATTGACCAAGCACTCACACAGCACAAGAACATTATGTAAAGGCATGTTTTGATTTCAGTCAGAAAAAAAAAATCAAAGCAACTTATTTTGATTCCTTTTAATTATAAAAATACATAGCATGTCTTTAATTATGTCCTAGTTTACAGTAAGGATTGGGAAATATCACATTCTTTCTGCTATAATTGTTGTACATTGCTCTTGTGACAAATTCATGTTTAGATCTATTGTTGTTCCATCAAAAACAAAGATTTCTGAAGTGAGACTATGAGAATGAAAAAGAGAAGGCCATTTGAAAGGAGATGGAAACCAGATGTTCACCAGGTGGAAATTCCCCTAGCAGCTTTGGCACAACTGTTTACTCCTGAAACTCATAGAATTGATTTATTCCATGAGTTAATCTCCTTCAGTTCAGACTTTTTCTTTAAATATCAATCATGTCTGATTAAATAAAACAAAACTTTATCTTGTGCTGGTATATAACACAACCGCTTACACTAAAAAGCAAATGTAGATCCAGATGTGTTTACCTGTGGGTCAGCTGGGAACCGCGCAGACTCGACATTGTGTCTTCCAGATTCTGGCGGAGGTCAAGAACATTTTGCACAGTCCGCTTCCTCTGGGAATCTGGATCTGTGTGAAAATAAAGAACATCTTAGAGGTGTCTTCTGTTTCATTTATTTTTGAGTGTGTATTGTTTTATAGTACATCACGAACACTGATGAACTGCATGCATAAAAGTTGATATGCATTATTTGCGTCTGTATTAGTGTGCCAGCTGTTTTTCATGCAGAAACTCATCCAGTGTATGTTCAGGTCATTAGGCAGCGTAATGGGCTGTTTCACTATTTCAGACTACACCCCTCTGAACTGATGTGGTACTTCCTCAAGTTGTCTGTAACTTAGATTGCCTAGCAGGGGTATTCCCACCACACCCAAGATCTCTTTCAGATGTTTTCCTTCTCAACTGTATTTTTCCGATCCACTGATCATTAGTTAAGACTCGCATGCCTGAACTGTACCACCAACCTGAATTACACCCACAGCAGAGTTACTCTACGTCAGCTTATTTTCTCCCAGCTGCATGCGTTATAAAATCACTGGGTTATGACCATGTCAAATCAATATTACAGTACTATTAGGGGTCTTGTTATGTTAGCTGTAAAATACGTGTCTATAAGAAAACAAGAATCTGGGGGTTTCCACTGCACAGTTGAGGCAAATAACCCAGGGGAAAGACAAATGAACAATAAATGCATTAACTAGGAAAGCTGGGTGAGTGGCAAAGACGTCAGCGGACCCCACATGTAACAGTAATGTGCTGAGCTTATATGAGGATGTTTAACTAATTTAGTACGGGATCAGAAGAATGTAAATCAGACAAATCAACTAAGTAGAAACAGACTTTGTGTATTTAAAACATGTTGTGTTACCTACTTGTAAGCAAGGAGGCAAAACAGAAAAAGAAAATCTGTTATTAAAGGTACATATATATATGGTGACCAAATTGGTTCTTGGACTTTCATCCAGTAAAAGCTAACTGTAACAAAATATTTTTGGAAATTGCATTTGTAAACCATTATTAAGCATTACATAGCTTAATAATAAACATCGTCATCAAGCTATGTAATTTCAAAAACTGTGAAAGCTTTAAAATATTTAAGTCAAATTTCAATTTGAGTGAATTTGACTGATGACCCAATACAGCCAGCCTTTTGCCAGAAGAAGACTGGCAAAAGAAACAAAAGATGAAACTGAAATAGAAATACCAGGATTTAAAAAAGGAGAAAGGATTCAGTGGTTCTACAGCTTGTGAAACTGTCGATATCAGCAAAAACTTTAAATGTTTGTTCCACAAGTTGATGTGCAGCAACATTAGTAATTAGTAATGTGGAAGACATTAGTAATGTTATATTACTGATGTCTTTCCTTCCTGGTAATGTGTTACCTTGGAAACCTGTGTCCCTGAGAAACAAACTGCTAAGACCTTAGAGAGGCTCTCATATCTAATGATTAAAATACAGTTCTCCTATTAAAGCAGAAAATGTATAGTTATTATATTCTGCAACTTTAAACTTTTGCACAAAATTTATTTAGTTTTTTAATGACAGCCTTGAATCTGTTGCATGTTTTTGAACCAGATCATTCATTCATACATCATATTCAAAAATCAAAAAGGGGTGTACCGGTACCTCCTCCCATAACTTGATATAGCAAAAGGAAAATCTAAATTGTCTGCCAACTAACAAATACCATTTTTTTTTTTTTTTTGGTACAGTTAGAGCAGTTAGAGATTTCTTATGAACAAAATGTACATATAAATTCATTAACAAAAACTAATTGTTACCACAGTGCTATTGCTCTACTTTTTTTCCACTACATTTTCTGTCTACGTTTTTGTAGACAGAAAATGATGACATTTCCATTTTCTCATAAATAACTTTGTCTCCTCTCAGTAAATAAGCACTTCTTTTTTAAAGTAGAAATTGTTTCAAATAAAATTACTGTCACCCTCATCTATGGATCATGACCGAAAGAACAAGATCGCGGATACAGGAGGCCGAAATGGGTTTTCTCCGTAGGGTGGCTGGGCAGGGTGAGAAGCTCGGTCATCCACGAGCGACTCAGAGTAGAGCCGCTGCTTCTTCACGTGGAGAGGAGCCAGTCGAGGTGGCTCGGGCATCTGGTCAGGATGCCCCCTGGACGCCTCCCCGGTGAGGTGTTCCGGGCACGTCCCACCGGGAGAAGGCCCCGGGGAAGACCCAGGACACGCTGGAGGGACTATATCTCCCGGCTGGCCTGGGAACGCCTTGGGATTCCCCGGAAGAGCTGGAACAAGTGGCTGGGGAGAGGGAAGTCTGGGCCTCCCTTCTGAAGCTGCTACCCTCGCGACCCGACCCCGGATAAGTGGAAGAAAATGGATCGATGGATGGATGGAAAATTACTGTGAGAAAAAAAGGAAATGTTATCCATCCTTTTTAAGAGATTAAACATAAGTGGTTGGAAATATCTAGTTCTCCTTTAATTTACTGCTCAATGTCTCATTTAGGCATTTAATGCACTTTAATTCTGCAAATTCATTTTTAGTTGTGCACTGAAGGACTGATTTTGTCCTTCACATTTAGTTATTGTTACAATTTGCAAAGGTAATTTTAAACATTTGAGATAAAAGTAATAAGATGCAAAAGAAACTCAAGAATCTTGTTCAGGTTTCCATAAATATGAGAACAGCTAAATTGTTTTAGTGGGATATAGCAGCATCTTATTAGGGCATTATGGTGATTTGTTTTTTCTTTTAATATACCACCTGTCACCCAAAAAAGTTCAAGGGAAACCAATTTTATTAGAATGAAGAGGGATGAACATCCTACAAAATCAAATTAATCCTATGGAATGCACTAAAGCAGGAATGCTCAATATAAGACATGTGTGAATCCCATCTGTTTTGAATACATCCTGTATGAAGCATGCACTGGACCCTTGTGTAACAGCTTGTGGTCCGTTAGCATTCTGCACTGCAGCAATGCCAACACCAGAGAAGGAAAACTTGGAATGTTCCTAAGGCAGATGTAGCACCTGCGAATAATTGCCCACTGTCAGATGGTCTTGTTCATAAATGTTATAATTTTTTTTTTTTCATCTGCCATGGTTTGGTTGATGTAAAGCAGACCTAAATGGGGAACATTTTGTGAATGGAAAATAACTTCAGATAAGTTTCCAACTGATAAAGAAATAATCCAGCACATCTCAAACTTCACAAAATAAAAAAAATACACTGGCAATTTTAGTCTGACTCTTCAAATATGGCCAAGTCAGACAGAAGGTCTTGCACATTGCATGAATTCATTAAGAGAGTGTAATAAATAATCTAAGAGATTTTGCAGCTTTAATCAGGCGCCATGACTACTTTTTATTTTGCTTTGCTCTATCTTCCCAGAAGGAAAAAAAAATTGGCTTTATTACACAAGCATTGACATTGCTTAGTGAAGTGGCAGGTTAGCAAACAAACAAGGAAGATCTAATTATCCTGCAGACAAATAATATTCATTCACTGTATGTAATGAAAAACATTAAATAAATGTTATTCTGCTAGATCTTACTGAAATTTTTTTCGCTTTTGAAATTATTACTTTTAAAATGTATTTATTGTTTTTGGGGCAAATACCAAATATTTTAGTATTGGCGATAAATTGAAACATTAATTTATACATATTTACTCTGGAAACACTGAGGAAAAGTAAAATTGCCAAATACATAATTGTAATACATTTGATGTTGAATGTGCTATCTTTACCTGAAAATATGTAAGTAAACATTTCTGACTCCTGAATGTCTTTAATGTTTGAAACAACGTCGACTATTTTCTTGTCCCATTTTCCTTTCCACTATGACGAATAAAGGCTATTATAACAGAGATCTGAGATGACAGATCCCAGACAATTATTATGAAATGAGGTTGTTCCTTTTCTTTTTTACTTTGCATTCAACAATTGGTCTGTTCTAATAATACATGTTGTTCAAGGATTCAACGCTGCAAATACACAGTGACTTTGAAAATATTCTTATCTGAAGTAGAGTGAAGTGGACCTGATGTTTTGGTCCACTAATGTACAAATTCAGCATGAAGAACACATTTTTATGTCCACATCTTAAAGGGAGCATTTGGATATTTTCTATTCCTGAAGCATAAGATTACATGGACAACTTAATAAATGAGACCATTAACTAACTACATCATTCTTGATGTTTTGCTGGAAAACAGAGACCTTCTATGTTCAGAAGTAAAAGCAGTCTTTCAGGAGGCTCATTATAAGGTATGCGGTTGAAGCAGCTCAATATAAAGCATTGACCATGCCTTGAATGTACCACAGGCCATAAATATAAAGCTATTTACAGTAGCATGCATGCTGACCGGATGTTAACAAGTTATTTAACTCAAGCTAATAGAGTGAGTCAAAGTTGTCTTTCAGAAAGGTTGAATTATTGCTCTGCTTCAAGAAAGCAAAATACAGACACTAACAAACATACTTTTTAAAATTTAGCGGTTAAGAATAGTGATCAAATTAGAAATCTCATAAAATGATGTGAAGAACAGAAACTATTATTAGGTTTTATTCATGTGACGTCACGAGCTGTGATGCAGTCCTATAGTCAAATCCGTGCCGAAATGCAAGCGCACCAAAACGCACCGGGAGGGAGACACGTGACGACGTAATGACGTCATAATGACACGGTATTAATTTTGTGTTTTCTATTAAATAGAGTATTGCATTTTGGTTACAGGCTTCTGTTTTTTCAGTGTTATGATTATTTCATTTTGTTTGATGATAGTTATCTGAGTTAGAAGTAATTGTTTTTGCTTTGTTTTCTTGTGGGCAGAGCCTGTGACTATAAAACAGGGCTCTGCAACCCAGGTAGTCAGTTTGAGTTTAGTTTCCAAACTGGTCACACTGCTTGTGATGGACTTTTAAGCTGCTGTGAAGGAACTGCAGGTTTTTTTTTTGTTTGTTTTTTTTACCTATCTGGACATATATTGTCAATGTGCTGCACAGATTCTCCAACTTTGTTTCACCTGATGATGAGCACAATAAACACTATCTAAAGTGAACTATGATATTAGCCTATTGTTTTTATCCTTCATAACAGAGTTTCACCGTAATCCACACGGAGATTTTTGGCATGCAAAAGTGCAAAAGCAAGTTTCTAAGGCAAAAGATAAAGGTTATGCAGGTAAATGCATCTAGATATACTTTAGGGTGATGGCACTACAGGGTCACCCAAGATTAGGGTCAGATATGTTTGTGCATACAAAATAAGGTCAGGTAGCCACATAAGCATTGTGAACAGTCAGGTTTTCCATCTTTTGAAGGTCTTGATTTGCGAAGACGACATTGCATTAACAAGTCTGTAACAGTGAATCATATTTTCATGCACTAGTAACAACAGACTCTTGTTTGAATCACTTTTAAAAGTAAAATAAAATGACATGTTTCCAGTTTTTTTTATTTCAAATGTAGACCTTTGTAAAACTTGTTTTTATAAACACTTTTAAAAACATTATGATTTAGATCAAATCCTTTAGGCATCCTTCTACATACCCCAACATAAGATTGATGTGAATGAGACAAGTTTATGGGTCACCTTGTTTGCGCACAACTTTTTTGTTTGGTCAAACTTTCTTTAGGACTGAACTCTGCTTTGTGAAGACCACTTCAAAACATTGATTTTGTTATTTTTCAGTCAGCTTTAGGGACTTCCAGATGACAGACTCCCTTTTGACTGAGCTTTAACTTTCATGGCTAGCATCTTAAAGTCACAGCTGACCTTAACACCCATACGATCCAATGTTGCCAGTTTTCCCCACAAATGTAGCTATGATCATTACACCTTTGGTTTCATCAGACCACAGAACCTGTTTTCACATAGTCTCCATAAGTTATAGTTTTTTGCTCTGAATGTATTTGCAACATGCATTGTGCCTTGTTATGTTGCCTTTATAGCAATGGCTTCTACTATACTGAGGGACGTTGTGGATAATGACACTCTCCTGCCAGCTTCTGTAAGCATTTTCTTTAACATTTTTTGTTGCTTTGGGGTTGATACGCACATTTTACACAACAACATGTTCATCTTTGCTCCAGATAATCAGTTCCCTTCTTGAACTCAATAATGAAGGACCCTTGATGTACTTGCAAATAATCTTTAAAACTTTCAGGCGTCTGGAAATAGGGAAAGATAATTCCTTGCAGTCCCACAAAGGACATGGAAGTGTGGATGGTGCCATCTGCCCTGTGTTGTTTACAGTTCTCACTGGCTGATACATAATTTGTGACAAACTTGAATGATTGATTTCTATACTGGTTAATGAGGCATGGGTAACATGTCGAATTGCAACAGATGTGTTCGTTAAAAGGCCTGAGGAGTCATGTTGATGATACAAAGTAAGTCAACTGTGAGCAAAAGCATGCTTGTCTGTATGAGATTTAATGTTGCTTTACTAAAACGGTGCGTGGAATTGTGCAGATGAATCAAACGAGTGATCCAGGTTCATCAGTGCTATTGCAATGTAAAATTTCTCTCTTTGGTTATATCTATAGGGAATTGCATTCTTTTCATGCAGTTTTAAATGTAGCATCGAGTATTTAAGTAAAATAAAACCTGAAACATAATTTTAATTTTTTATTTTACTTTTTTAGGAAAGACTGAGTGCATGTAAAGCAGGCTTTGTGTCAAACAACATCTGGCAGATTTCCAAAGATAATGCTTTGTAGTTCTCTGATGTGACTACAGGTGATAATGTTCCACTTGCCAGTGAATACAAAAGACTCTGCATGTGTGAAGAGAAAGAAAACACAAAAGAACCAGCCATCAGAATCCTAATCACCATCTTGGATTATTAAAATCCTCTTTTCATGTATGAAGTCTATCCAAAAACCTGACCGACACCTACATCATCGAAGTAGTAAAGAGAGTGTAAACCAACTCTCCTAACTCTGGAGAGGATCAAAGCTGAGAAGAGGTTTGTACATGTCTGAAAAAGAAATTCAATATAGCAAAATGTCGTTCTCAGCATTTTTTGTCAACACCTTTTATTTTTTTGGAAGCATGCATCGGTATCTGGATGAAGCCTTGAGTGCATCAACACATGTTCCAGAAAATGAGAGCTTTAGAAAGATAGTCAATCTGCTGGTAATAATTTCACAATCCCCCAGGCTTTATGAAGTCATATTGTAATGTTTAATTTAGCAAGTGGGCACATTTCACATAATTTAAACCTTTGGGCATCAGACGTTTCAGCCACATGTTGGAAGAGTATGAACAATGGAGTGCCATGATGTCCGACTATCTGCTCATTTTTCTGTGAAACGGTTCAGCCAAGATAGCATTCAATAAAACAAAAGGAAGACAAGCATGCTGTGCTCCCTCCCCCGGGTGAACTGCAAAATAACTCGGTCAGGAGAAATGTCGATCTGCAGCAGAAGCAGGTGCCGTGTTGCTGTATCAAAGGGGGCGTGGTCCAGAGAAGGGGATAGCATGATGAGTGCTTCTAGCTCGTAGTACGACACCCAAACCTACAGTATGCGGTACTTACCTAACATCTGACTGAAAAGAAGCTGTTCCAGGTCTCCTAGTACTGTCACCACCAGCTCTGGGTCCACTTTCAGGAAAGGCTTATCTCCTCCTTCTTCTCCCTGGGCTTTGGAGCCAGATTCTCCTCCAGCTCCGGCTCCAGCTTTCTTTGGGATGGCCTTCGCTTTGCTGGAGAGGATTTCATCGTCTGACTTTCCGTCATCAGGTGCCTTGCTTAAAGGTTTTACCTCAGCAAAAGGACCACGAGGTATGCGGCTATGCTTGCTCAGGGCAGTGGGAGCAGCTAGGGCGCTGAAGGACTTGGGTTTTCCCTGGAACAGTGAATGTTCAGATTTGGATAGGTTTCGAGAAAGGGGGGCACCCCCGCCGGCACTACTGCCACCCCCTGTGGTCTTTGGCTTGTTGGTCTTGGTCTGCCCTGTTCCAGGCTTGGCCATGTCATCACACCACTTTGGCTCATATAGGTGCAGCTTCTTCTCAGCATCAGTGAGGACAGCCAGGTTTGTCATCGACCTCTGCTTGCGAAGATTGGAGGGCACTGGTATCCTGCCCTCAGAACTGCCAGCCCGATAAACCTTCAGCTCCCCACGCTGTGTGCTCTGGGGCACTCCAGACTTGGCCCTCTTAGCTGCCATGCCTACTCCTTTGCCATCTGCTTGGCCGTATGCCTTGGTGCTGTCTGTCCTTTCCATCTTCAAACCTCCTTCTTTGCCTTTCACACTATTCCCGAGCACGCCTCCTCCATGAGACCATTATCAAAATGCATCAGGAGTGGGAAAACAGTCTTCCTTAGTCAAACTCCTCTCCTTGTGTGGAATCATACATGTAAATTTCCCCCTCCAAGACAATCCTGCTGCTTTCTTTTCCTTCCCTCTGTATCTTTCTATCTCCCTTTTCCTTCCTGACAGGCTGCTGCAGCTGCAGTGCAGCCCAGGCGCTCCCTTTCTCTCCTTCCTTTCTGTCCTCCTCTCGACTGTTTTTTCCACTCTCCTCCCTTCTGCACGCCCTCGTGCCGCTGAACCGCGCAGCAGCAGAATGACAGCGGAGGCACACGCAACAGCACTCCCTCCTCCCCTCTGCTCTTTGCTGTCTCTCCTTCGCCTCTGCCTTCCCTCCCATCCTCCTTCCGCCCGTCCCTTTTCTTTGGTTTAAAGATGCTTTACCTTCTCTCACCATAACAAGTCAAACACAAGTGAGCAACGAGAGAATGGATTTTAACACCGGCATGCAATTATTCTCTAATATATCTGGATTTCCCACCATTTCCTGTGATTCCTTTGTTCTTCCCCTCCCCCTCTTCACCTCTAGGGTTCACTGTTCAATACTTTTGATGAATAAATCAGATTGATCTTGTTATTAATAATCAAAGCAATAGATATTCAGATGCATAGCTGCAAAATATAGCACATATTATAATCACTGTCATAATTCAACACAGTGTAACAACTGGAGCAACCAGATTATCTCTTGATCCTGTCTGAGCTTCCTTATGATATCTATTCCAAAATTTCTACCCTATAAATCATTTGCTGACCAGTTCTACACTGCCTTCCAGCTGTTTTATATATAAACACAGGCAATGAAAGATTATACATGCAAAAAAAAAAACCTGCAGCTTGCTAAATAAGAGAGTGAATGACAAGATGTGCCAGGATAAGCAAGTGAAGTGCCCAAAACAGCACTTTGGAAAAATCTTCTAAGTCACTTTTAAATGCATTTACATTTGCACAATAAAATAGCATGGGTAAATTAAAAATTCAGTTAAAGTATTAAGGCAGGGAATTGTTTTCTGCCAAAGATTTTCCATACAGTGTCTCGAAAGGCACAAGAAGATTCCGGGGGCTCTGCGACATTCGAATGCAAGACTGCTCCATGGAAACCGCCCTCTCTTGCAGCCTGCATGTCAGCTGCGCCAGACTTCAGAGCTCAAAGACGGATGACAAAGACACATTTACCTTTTCCACAGGCTACTATGACACAACCCACATTTTTAGCCTTCGATCATGCTAGAACATGTTCGGTAACGATTTTTGTTCAAGGAGACCATGCTACATGTTACAAATCTATGTGATTTCATTACTGCTAGCTGCCATGTCCAGAGGAGACTTTCCAACTCTCACAAAAGGTTTCACCACGCTCTACTGCCCTCTTTATTTGGGTTTTAAGGCACCTGGTGTGATTTAAGCTCCACTAATTTTGTAATCTGGGAATTAGTCAGTGGAAACAATGACAAGACTTGTTCCTTAACATCACGAGTTTGCTCTTCAGCTGACTGAAGAACACCAATGATGACCTTATATTCATTCCTGTGATGAATAGCTGATTTGTTTCAGGGTGGGAATTAGCAAATAAATTGCAGCAGAACTAATTCCTGCAGGTTTTGCACATAAAGTTTACATCAGAGTGAAAAAAAGATATGCTGCCTTTTTATTAATGATAGAAGTCAGATAGTTGTTTGTTTAAATTAGTTTATATCTTTATATTTAATGTTTCTGCACTTTGTGCATACGTAACCAAATAAAATAATTTAGTTTTATTTGGTAAGTCCAATTTCTGTTGTTTACTATCATGTACCAGCAGACTACCATAAATGAAATAATAAAATGTTGTTATGATGAATTAAACCATTACATTTTTAAACATCAGTTGTAACAATCGCAATCAGAATATGCACACACAATTAAGTTTATGATAGGTAAGACACACTGTAATTTCCATAAGTGAAAACAGGTCAGGTGAAAGCAAAATGCAAGTGCAAAAACAAAATTTTTAAAATTCAAGTAACTTTACTCCCTCACTCTCACTCAGTGAGATGGTTACACACTTTTGGTTAGTAATTTTAATTTTGAGGGTTTAACATGAGTCATGTGTTAAGACGCTTTGGTCATTCAGTCAAAGTGAATCGCAGCCAAGCCTCAGGAGGGAAGGGTGGAGTAGAATCTTTCATTTCTTCCAAAATTGGGTTTGATTTACATTCTCCAGCTGGCCATCCATGTGACTTAGGAACATCAGTGCGTGTCCACACACACAGTCACACAGCTGTCTCCTGAGCATTTCCCTGGTCAGCAGATGTGATCAGTTTTGTGGTTTTCAGCTGCTATGATGCAATGAATTGAGTAATATTGGGGAGACCTCCACGTGTGCTCAAAGGGGGAAAACCCACTCTTTCTTAGTTATAGCAGTGTAGAAGTCTAAGCCAGAAGACCATTCTATAGAAAAAAGCTTCAGGTTCATTAGTTGACTTATTGCAGTCACAATCTGGGCTAAAAAGGATAGCTTTCAGCTATCTGAAGGCTATCTTCAAAACGATTGTTGCTGATATTAAGTTCCTTGTGGTCAATACACTAGCTCAGGTTGTGATGTAACAACTTGAAATGTTTTTTTTTTTTTAATTTATTGCTTTTCCTCACTTTGTTATTGCTGAAATACACTTCATGACTTTTAAAGGTAAACTATATCTTAGGTATCAGATTTTTCAGAGCAAATTCAGATTTCTTGTTTTCAGTCAACATTATGGCAACTATAGCTACTATGAATAAATAATTGTTAAATCAGTAAGTGAAAGTTAAAAATTTAGAAGAATGTAAGATTTTAAGAAAGATTTTATTATAAATATAATTAGCATCACTCTTGAAATCCATTAACAAATGTATTCAGATTTTTTTCATGTCTAAGATATGTAACTAACTAAACAATGTGAATTTATTTATTTAGAAGCAATATATAGATACTTTTCTTTCCTGAGAAGTTGCATTTTTGAAGAATCAAGTTTTCTAACAGTTGTGATAACTTCTCACTGTCTACTTTTTAAGCATTTATCTATAAAAAAAAACAAAAAAAAACTATTAAATCTTCTCATGAAAAGCTAAATGCTAAAGGCACATGAAGAGTTTTAAAAGGTCACATGATAGTTCATGTGGTGCAGTAACCTCAACAAAAATCTCCAGTGAAAGTAGTGAACTGACTGGAATGCAACCAGCCTGAGGGATTAGGAGTTTCTCATTTATATATTTTGCTTCGATCAACATTTTCTTTGTTCACCATGTAAAAGTAAATTCTCAGGAAATGACAGCAAAGTTAATTCAAAAGAGCCTTCCATCAATAATTAAGTTCAGAGATTATGCTCGAGTGCTTTTTTCTTTCCTTTCAGAACAATGGATAAAAAACTCCGTATTTTACCTTTCAACCACTTCGCAGTTGGCACTAGATTGATGGTTAACCAAGAAACATCTCACCACTCAACTGTGAAAAAAAGGCTCTTAGTCCCAGACATGAAATCCGATCTGCCCATCAAAATAGTCAGTCTCAGCCCTAAAGCTGTCCATTCTCTTTGAAGGACAGCTCATTTGTTTGTCTGGTCTCTCCCAGAGGAGACTGGCTGGAGAGTCTCGGCCTTCAGTCACTAAGATAATTAGAATGTCCGTTAGAGGCTTTCATGCTCCTCAGTGCAAAGAGGTGAGGTCATCAGGCACAAATATTATACCAGACATGTCGTTAAAATATTCTGATTTCAATGTATTCCCAATCACCTCAGACATGGTGTTAATTGTGACATTGATTAAAAACACAATTTGCACAGCTAATTATGTAATTATATAATATAGTTTTTAATTACAATTATATATTGTAATAATACATCACAGTTCTAAAGAGGCAATCTTGAGGGGTTTTTTTCAGCGACATTGTATAATTTTATAACACAATAAAGTAATTTTGTCACTTTCAGTTGTTATAAAAATGCTGTACAAATCAGACATGACTTAAAGGAAATTTGATTTTGCAACTTAATGCTTTGAATTTGGGCCTCTGTCTCTTTAAAGAGTTCTTGCGCTTTCAAACATTCCACCTTCAGCACGTTATCAAGTTAACATTCCTCTATTAACCATCTACAAATGTTTATCGGAAAATTGGACTGAGTAATAGTTTATATAAAGAGCTCAGCAGATGAGCAGTTCCACCAGGTGTTTTCTAATTATTGCTGGCTAGTTTGAAGGAGCTTAGTGGTGGAGTATCAGGGAAGGGGTGCTTTCTGACGCTTGGAAACACTGAGGAGGAGCTACCCAAATGGCTATACCAAAAATCTCTCAAACATGCATGATTATACAGATATGTTCTTGATGAGAAGATGCATTATAATGTGATGTAAACCTCAGAAAAATGCTCAAAAAAACCTAAAAAAAAAAAAAAGGCATTTTTTTTTAGGTTGAACTAATTAGAACTCTATGTAGTTCTAATGACAAAGGAAAAAGTATTGATATGTAGACAAACTCCACCAGAGCAACGGTGTTGCACACATACACGTTACCAATTTTGTGTCACCTAAGAAACCATATAGCATGTTATTTGTGGACATTAACCAGATACCCAATCAACATAAAAACAAATTGCTGGTTGTACATATAAATTAGCACAGGATCCATAACTTCCATAACTGTTGCTCTTGTAGAGTGCTTTTTGGTACATTAAAACCATTTTACAACCATAAGAGAGATCACCCAAATCTGCAGAAGATATATTTTAGAGCATCCTTTATGGTGGAATTACATGGGGGGGAGAGCAATAGGACCCAGGGTGGGAGGAAATTACTGCAGGAAGTCATCAAAACGGCAGAGAGGATCATCATTTCTAACCTCTCCTCCATGGATTACACACACTAAAAACCAACACACATGCTATAGCCAGAAACACTGCAGTCTTGTCTGGAATTCATTAAAATTTCTTTTATGTTTTATTTAATTAGGCTGTGCATCAGGGCAATAACAACTTCTTTAGAGCGTTTTATGACCAAGTTCTAAGTTTTATTGCTGTTTATAAAATATTTTATTGTTACAATAAGACCTTTGCATATCACACTGCCTTAATACTGCAACATTTTGTTTTAAATTGGGCAAGAACTACAGTACCCCTGTATAAACCAGTGCATTTAGAGTTTTCAAAATGTTATCATAGTTGCTTGATCCAATAACAGTTGGTTTGGAACAAGATAAAATACTAAATCTATCCTTTGTCTAAGGCTTTTATTGGGAAGTCTCAAACATTAAATCAGTTTCCTTTATTTACAGTAGGTCAGTGATCTTTCTTTCTAATTAAACTTAATTGATTGGATTGTCTCAGGTCCTTCGGCTAATTGTGATTTGAATTCATTTAACAACATTAGCAAGTATTGACCAAGACAAAAACAAACTGAATTTGTAATTGGATTTGTGAATTGTGTGGAGTGCAGAGTTGCAACATGGTTCAACTCACACCACATACATAGCTTTTAATGTTTTTCTCAGCCCTGCCAAAAACCAATATAAAAGACAAAAAGAAAATATTGCATTAAGAGTGCCTTGTGGTTCCGAGAAATCTGCCATTTACCAGTACTATCCTTTTAATTTATAAGCACATAAAGAAGTGGAGTATTTTAGGAAACCCTGATGCACAAAACAGACAGCACATCCAGCGTGAAGCTATGGCTTTGCGTCGAAGGCAGACATTGAGAGAAAAACAGCCATGCTGAACAGTCTGCAGTGAGCCTTGTAAAAGTTTGGGTGTTACAGGATGCAATAAAACACAAATGGAAAAACTGTGTTCTGCTTAACCAACTGGCTGACCTCAGTGAAGTGTGTAAAATTTGTTTTCTTAGTATAATAAAGTTATTTGGGATGAGTAGAGGAATGGGAAAAGTACCTTGAGCATATAAGAAGAATTTTCAAGTGTTTGTACTTGGGTATCAATACCCCTTGAAGATTTTCATATTTTATCACACAACCTCAATGCGAGTAGAACCAGCTGCAAGAATTTGGACTAAGTCCTTCCTTACCTTGCAGGTATATAGACTGGGATTTTCTTTTTTGCAATAGAATTTGAGCTTACTCCGACTGGAAGAAGAACATTAGTGAATAGCAATTTTTAAGTGATGCCATATATATTTTTATTGAATGGGCAATTCTGACTTAAATGGGCTTCGATCTAAACCACTCAATTGAAACTCTGGCTGTATTTTTAGGGTAATTTTCCTTTTGGGAGGTGAATTTAACCACCAATGAAGGTTTTTGTTGTCTCTTTTGTTTTCGTTCAGGATCATCCTACTTTATTTCTCCTCCTTTATCTCTATTTAAGAAAAGCTGCCCCAATGAAGTTCCAGAAGAGTGACTACTTTATTTTAAAAACACAGATACTTCATATTTGCAAATTTACAACACTGACTCTTCATTGTATATATTCAAAATGCCCCTTGCTATTTTTGAATTGAGTGAAAAATTGCAATACCAGAACAATATGTAATATTAATAGTGAAGGGCCTAAAAGACACATCACTTGAATTTGTGGGAAAAAGTATTCCTTTCTCAAGGGGTTCATTTTACCTTTCAATAGAAGAGAGAAGAGAAAAGCTGTGAAATTTCTGAAACCACACAGATTCTTATAATAGATTGCCTCGGCCTCATAACCTTGAGTGAGCCAAATATCCCCTAATATGAATTGCCAAAGGCAGCAGACTCACCTAAATCATCACAGCAGACCTCCATGGAATCAGAGGAGCAATCACTCAGATCATCAAGTGTAGCATCTGTATCCTCACTGACCTGAAACCTGTAGTCGAACACAAGAACAGTTCAAAAAACATTTTATAAAATAAGTCTATATTTAGCTTTCTTTATTCAAAGGCTAAGGAAGAGCTAAAATCAAATTTCAATCAAAAATTAATACGTGAGCTCATCTTTCTAACTTAAAAAAGGTGAAATACTGCCCTCACCTGAACCTAAATGGAGCAACAGCAGCCATGTTGATTTTTCCTGGCTCGCTCCCTCTTCGTTTCATGTTAAACTTCTGGTAAAAATCTTTTGGTTTATTACCAAGAAAATCTCCCACAAAACCTCCCAAGTCCTGGTTTGAGATGTTCTTCACTTCTCTTTGGAAGTGCTCCAGTTCAGCAGAAGAAGGACGTGATCTTTCATTCCCATTTGTCCCTTTGGTATAAAGGAAACGTCCTCGTTCTCGGTCTGGATAAAAGTTAGCTGAGTGCTTCAGTGAGGTGTCGCCCTCTTGTGCGTTGTCTAGACTCCTTAGACGACTCTTTCCAAAAGTCCAGTTCTTATTGGTGTTTCTCCTTAGCTGTAGGTCTCTCAAAGCCTTGTGAGTCAACACACTGTTTCGCAGATCCGATGTGTCTTTGGAACGTGGAACGTCTCTTTTTGCAATCTGAGGGCTGCTGTATGCCGAACATGTTCCGTTGCTTCGCTCTGTACCGACTGGGCCTCTGTTCGAATACATACCAATCTTTTGCTGCATTAGGTTAGCTTTTAAAACTTTACCTCTCACCACGTCAGCAGGATCTGAGGAAACAGATGATGAAGAATATGCAAGTTGTCGTCTGGAGGCGAGCTGATACTGCACTGTGGGAATGGGGAGGCTGCTGTACTGTTTGGAATCCATCTTTGGCAGAGGCATCATGGTCTGAGGTAAAGGGAGACTTGAACTGACGCTTGCATCACTCTGGCTTTGGGATAAAACTTTGATGTTGGCTCCATTGTTCATGGTTAGTGGGAGTCACTGTATCACAGAAGAGAAATCTAAACAAAAAAAATAATTGAAATTGAATATGGACAGGAACAACACAAAGTTCATCAGGAAACTGTAAAGGTCAATCTGACAACTATCGTGATTACTTAAGGAGAAACAACAATCATTTCTTACAGCATTAAAACAAGCAAGTGAAATTTTCTGCCTAACGTTTTTGGAATATCTCACCATGCTTCATTCTCCATGGTGTCATCCATTACAACTAAAGTGGAAAGCTATGGATGCAGTTCCATTTTAAGGCAGCTTTAAATACCATAAACTTTATGATTAGGCAAACTGCAGTAAAAAAAGTATTGCATTTTATATATATATATATATATATATATATATATGTATATATTGTAATATCCTTCTGACAGGTGATATAATTTGGAGTGAAGTAGGAAAGGAGAACAAAAATGAAAACAGCTGAAGCTGAATCTCCACATAATTATACTAACCACATTTGAGCAAGAACTAGCATCAAAGCACAGCTAACCTTTGCACAAAGTTATAAAGTACTACTTTAAAGCAGCAGTTTTAAACCATTACTTTGAAAGTAACTAATGAAGGCTTGTTGATTAGTTTTTGTCATGCGTGTCTAAGCAGTTTTATTGTTGCTGAGTTTTTGTGCGCTAGGTAGTGTTAAAGACTGCTTTTTTTTGCAAAGTCTGCAGTCAGCTCTATTCCAATGCAGTCAGTTGTAGGGTAAGAAAACGCATTACCCTGCTTAAAATATATCTTTAAAATTTCATGCTGCATTCCAAGGGCGTAGGTTTGGTCTAAGTTTTGGTGGGACCTTACAACTTACTGACCAACACCCCCCACACCAGGTCCGGACTATACAAGCTCCAGCCACCTCTCCATCGTTCTGCTCTGCCCCTTGCTCTGCTGTCTGAGCATCCTATGTGAAAAAATATTACATAATTAACAGACCTATTCTACCTCACA